>CAIGRK010088596.1:0-14210 GCA_903798315.1 Fraxinus greggii
CCTTTTTTTTTCCCCAATTTTTTTTTAAAAATTTTTTTTTTTATTTTTTTTTTTTTTTTTTTTTTTTTTTGGAGAATGTGTGGATGAAAAGTAGGAAAAAGTTTTAGGTTTGCGTGAAAAAAATTTTTTATTAAGAGAATATGTGGTTAAAAATGAGTTTGGAGAAAACTGTATTATTGAAAAATGGGGCTCAAACAAGGGCTAAAAGTTAACAAGATAATTACCAAGAAAATCAGGCGATGTATTAGTTGCATTGTGCTTTTGACGTGTAAAAGGCTTCCTATCAGAGGGCTTTCGCGTAGGTGGTCGACCTGCCCTGTTGAACAAATTGTTCACCAAGTTATAAGAAATTCTCAAACCAATGAACATGTTGGCTCTCGCTAAATAGGAGCAAATAATGCAAAAGGGGAGGAAATGAAGAGGAAAAAAAGGGAATTTTATTGAACCTTTCATTCTTTTCAAAACCAAATCTTGAACTTCTTATTTGTTTTGTTGTTCCAGCATTTCCATGTTTTTCAACTGTTAAATTCATGAGGGACCTGGTGGAAGTAAAGCCACGGCCACTCCTCCCTTGCCGTCGGACACCGTCTCCATGGTCTTCCCCACTAGCTGCCTTATTTTTTCTAGGTGGTAGCAGAAGGGTTGACATTTTTTGGACATTCTGTCCACATTTTTCATCCATCTCATCAAACTTCTTGTTTTTGTCTCTAGGCTTAGCTTCAGCAGCTCCTAATTCCTCACTTTCAGAAAATGCAGCTGAAGAGAAGTTATCACTTTTTAGTTTAAGTTGCCGTGGAGAATGGCCAGGCATGCGTCTTTCATTCACCCTCACATCAGACATCGTATCGATGGTAAGGGTCTCATCATTGCTGGGGACGTTTGGAACAAAATTAGTTCTTCTTGCTGTTCGAGACATCTTCTGCGGTCTCGGGACCCAGTTAGCAACAGGAGGTGAAGAAGACCGCATTGAGGATGTGCGTTTACGGTTATTAGCCCCAACGGCACCAGATAGCTTGCTTGTACAGTTAGAAGGCTCCCAATCATTACATGTCGTAGCCCGTTGCACCACTTGAGACAGCTTGGATACACCACCTCCGGAACCTGAACGTGGAGCCCGAGCATTTGCATTCAACTTTGAGCTTGAGGTAGGGGTGTCTGAACTGAAATCTTCATGGGTATTTGCCCTGGTTCATGGGATCAAAAGAAAGAGACGGTTATCTAACATGAGAGGGGGATATTAATATCATGGAAAAGAAAATCCCAAAAGGAATCATATGGAATTCATAATACCAAGAATACAATGGAACCCCCTCCCCACACACAGTAGCAATCCGATTGCCAGGGTAACATCGAAAAGATGAAAAATGCATAAATCTGTGGAACCATGCAATCAAAAAAAATTTTTTTGGATTAAGAAAAAATGAGATGATAATTTCCATACTTGTCAACAGCTTTGAGATTCACTCTTTCTTTCTCTGGAGCAGTTGGACGCTCTCTCCTCTCATGAAGGGGGCTGTTGTCCTGCTCAGCCCTAGTGATTGGACGTGTGCCTAAGCCAGCTTGCTGCAAGGCGGCTTCAGCTTTTCCAGCTCCTGCACTCCCATTGGCAATCCCATGTCTGCATCAAGATTATTAGGAATGAAAAATGATAGTGTGCTCACTTGGATATAAAAATGAGAATTGAACTAATCAATATAAAGAAAAATAAAATTAAAAATATAACAAAACAAAAGAACTTTAACTGGTTCCCCTGCAGCTACTAATTCCAATAGGAAAGATTGTTGCCTCCAATAAGGAGTTTTTACCAAAAAACAAAAACCATTTGTACTGAAGATAGGACAACAGTAAAGGCTGTAAAGTTCCTCATTATTACTATCATTTACTGATTCCCAGGAAGAATTTCAGGGAAATTGATCGTTACAACATGAATTTAGAGTGTAGGTCAATGGACCACAAGCAAACAGAAGGTTAAGCAAAATCTCAAAGTAACTTTCGAAACCAAAAGTGCTTTACATTTAATTGTTCATGAGCACAAGTCACAGGTGGTGGCACTGCAAACAGAAAATCCAGTCCACGTACTATGCCCTTGTTTGAGCCTCATTTTGGGGAAAAATGCATTTTAAAATAGTTATTTTGGGAGAATGTGTGGTTAAAAAAGAAAGAAAAGTTTTCAATTTACGTGAAAATTATTTTATTGAAGACTATGTGGTTGAAAATAAGTTTTGAAAAAATGAATTTTTGACAAAAATGGGGCTCAAACAAGGGCTATATTAAAATCAGCATTCTACACAGGGCAGCGTCTAGAAACTCCAAAACTGGCATGAGATTAGATACTCTAGGTGAAACAACAAAATCAGACAAAAAATCATGTTTAGTCGAAACAATTAACCTTTCACATTCGAAAAGAGTAAAATGCTAATACCACAATTGCTAAAACCAAACTTCACCACATATCATTTCTACCATCGAAGCCTCTAAGTTGTAATTCTACCTCAAGAACGTGAATAAAAACAAGGATGAACCATCAACAGTTCAACAGAAAAGCTGCTGACTTTTAGCATTTTTGTTATATGCATTAAAATATATTAAGTACGCAGACCATCAAAGATGGAATCAATGAAGTTAAAGAAATAAAACAATTTTGAAGCGTGAGCAATATAGTTGTGTAACCTATTTCTTTTCTGTAAAACTATAGAATTAAAAAATAGTAGACTACATTCTTGTATCTTGTAATCATCCACAGGACCAATAAAACTGAAATAGTAAAGCTCATAATAGCAGTTAATATCAATAAGACTCTTGGCAAAATGAATCCAATCTCCGTTTACAACCCTTCATTTCAAAAAGTTTCTCCTTGTTCTGTTTCGTAAAAGTAAATTGCTAAATAGGAATTTCCCATTGATTAAATGACACTAAACAAGTTCATATCAACATATAGCACATGTCTTGCCAAGCATAAAAATCACGAAGAAGTAAGTGTATTTATAAATAAATAAGAAAGTATTCAAATGATTTTTTTTTTTTGTTGGTTAGAGTTGGAAATATGCAAATTAAAAGTGACCCCTCCCTACGGTCAAACTAAGTAATTTGTAAGAAAAACATAACCTATTCAGAAATCTGCTTAAGAAGCCTATAAAATAAGCAACTTTAAGCTTAGCAAAACTCGCTGTATAAATCACTCACCACAGACAGATGCCTGACCTGTAACAGTTTGAAAAGCAATACCTGAAACTATAGGAATCATTCATCCTCGAACGGGCATCAGTAGGAAGTCGTGACTGCATTACTTGCTTAGACTCCCTGTAGCTATCAGCAGGTTTCATTACAGTTGAACTTGCAGTTGCGTCTGTCTTTATTCCAGTACGCTTTTTCTTCATCTTTGATTTCTCCCAACCATCAATGGTAAGGGATGATGTTCGATCCTCACCATTATTCACACCGCTGATAGGAAATCTTAATATTTCCCTATCCTTGTCCATAACTCCAGTTTGCCTTGCAGGGGCATTTGCCTGTACATCCATCTAAATCAATCAAAACCCATACATCAATCCTACTTGAGAGAAGTTGAAACTCATTTCGAGTATGAATGAATAATGAAGAAAAACTAATAGAGAATGCAAGGGCAAGTTTAGCAGGAGATTAATTTCAAACAGAATGAGAATCCTCAAAATGGACCAAAAGGTAATCAACCTAGATTACATATAGATAAAAAAAAAAAAAGAAATCATAAACAAAAAGAGAGCCTAGAAAAACACCTTGAACCCTAATGCTTATCTTTATTTAGATACTCACTTTCAAACAATTAAAATAGTAGAAAATTATTATCACATAAAATTAAGGCTAAAAATAAATTATTACAACCCTATAATACCAGAAATCAGACAAAAAGGGGAGAGCTTAGCTAATGAAGAGAACATTATAATTCAACCTTCCATAATCATTACAATATAATTAAGCATAAAAATATATGCAGACAGAACTTGGCAACAATACAAGACTACTTTACCTATGATACTTAACGAGCCCTACTTACTGTCAGACCTAAGCACAGATCGATGAGCGCAAGATAAGGCCACCGCGTCTATTCTGTATAAAGAAAGAATATTTTCAGAATACGAATTAAGAAACCAAACATACCTTTGGGTCTACCATAGAAGTTCGTGTACGCTTGTTTGGAATGGCATTTTTTGTCCTTTCTTCTGATCTTTGTTGCTCAAGTTCAAAANCAGTACCAGTACCTGAATAAGCAGCAGTTGTTTCGACCGCTTCGCAGACCTAAGCACAGATCGATGAGCGCAAGATAAGACCACCACGTCTATTCTGTATAAAGAAAGAATATTTTCAGAATACGAATTAAGAAACCAAACATACCTTTGGGTCTACCATAGAAGTTCGTGTACGCTTGTTTGGAATGGCATTTTTTGTCCTTTCTTCTGATCTTTGTTGCTCAAGTTCAAAACTACTCGTATTGGCATGACTCTGTGATCCTATTTTACTGATACTCGCCCCTGAACCTGACCGATCAGTTGGTAACAAGGCATTGGATCGGTCATTTGATAAGGTATCCAGTCGGGACCTCTTCCTTGATGCAATGGTTGGGAAACATTTGTTGATTACAGATAAACAATCATTGAATATCTTTACACGTTCCCTGATATGTGGTGTAAGTTCAGAAATATCCTTATCCCTCATAAAAATTCATATGAAGGAGAAAGGAAATAAATAAGAAAAAAAGGTTAACAGTAACTACCTAGCTTTAGTACTGCCTAACCGCACACCAGCCTTGAGTCGTCTGAGATCATCTGATGAGGGAGAAGGCAGAGGTTTGCTTTTCGAAGATCCAGGTAGAGAATCTTCTGGTGGGATGCCGACAGCAGCAGTTGCAAATCGCTTAAATGCCGCAGGTCGATTCAATTTATGGTCCATAACCATTGTCATTGGATCAAAACGCACGCATTGAAAAAAATTCGTTACATCTCCTTGTGTTACAGAAGAACTGCTTCTTGTCATGTTTGAAGGACTTGATAAGATTTGATTCTCCACGTTCTCGCGGAAGCTACCCGATCTGTCCAGAGAAGCAGTACTGTAGGATCCACGATGCCCGGATGAGTATAGTGGCCTATCAGGGCTACCAGAAGATAGATCAAATTTGCTAGATGCTGACATTGCATCAATGTCCACACGCACTCTGTGTTAGAAAACCGGTTAACACAGATGTGCATGGCAATATCGTAATACTACGATCTATGGCACATTAAACCCACAGCTCAAACTATTAACTGTAACAGCAGCATATAAAATGCCTGCAACCCAAAAAAATAAAAATTGGAGGTCAATGTGAACCCAAACTCAAACAAATCAGATGTTATTCAAATGTCTGAAAAATCAATGAATTCTAGAAAGAAAAGAGCAACAAAAGGCCATTCAAGCAACTTAAAAGAGTTTCACAAATGTGCATATCCCTGTTTGAATTTCCAGAAGAAAAAAGGCCTTGCAAAGAATAAATAATGTTTTGCTCAATTTTTTCTTTTGATCTCAGCTCATGCAGCTATTTCAAAAAACTTAGTAAAAACATTCAAATGACTGTCAGCCTGGATGTTATTCAATTACCATTTCAAGAACTTCTACTTATAAAACGGAAAGAAAGAAGTAAATGAACTATTCCCCCATAAATTCATTGCGCCGGTGTCTAAATGCTATTCAGTCCACACATATCACTATAACAAGAAAAGGTCGAAGTTAATGAACTATTCAAACTGCCAAGTCGACTTTATCTTTCTACGCAGATAGCTTCCACCATCCACACCATGGCAAAACGGAATCTTTCCATACATAACAATTAAATATTGCTATCAATAACTGCAAGCTCGTGTTACTGAGTAAATAATATTAAAAGAAAAAAAAAATTAAATGTCCAAGTTCCCAAGTTCTAAGTTAGCATTTATGATTCCTCTTTAGCTAATAATGCTTCTGTCAGAGCATTATGTCAGTAACTAATTATAAATCACACAACTTTCCGACTCCTTTCACGACTAAATTTTGCTTCTCTAACAGTAGGTCATACAAAGTACAGTAAATACCCAATGCTCGTATTCAAAACTCAAGTGAATTTCATAACGCACTACCTAGAGATTCAAATCATGGTTAATGATTACAATCATCAGATAAAATCCAAAAAATAAAATAATAATAATAATAATAAATTTAGAAAAAAAAAAACGAAGAAGAAGTTGCCTGAAAACTTTAAAATTTATAATAACTAGGGGGAAAAAAACTAGTGATCCGAAAATCCAATGGGTCGAAAACTCTGCTATGATCAATATACCATCGGGAAATAAAAAATCCAACAGCTAAGGGTTCAATTAGGGTTTTGAAAATAAGTTCTGATAATATCGATGATAACTTTATAATCATCCATACACGTATCAAGAATTCAACACGCTAAAAATTAAACAAAGCATTTCGGGCTTAAGATTATGACAAAAAATAATTTAAAAAAGAAAATACCTGACATAGGAAATCAACGGAAAACAGAGAGTCGTCGATCGGCGGAGGAGAGGTCGGTCGATAAATTGAACGAGAGAAGTTTGTTTTCTTTGTTACACCGGATTTTGGCCCGATTTTAAGCCCGGATGAATAATGGTAATAATGCAGTAGCAGTATTGCTAGAATCTATATGGACCGGAAAGAAGAAAGATGTCAGAATTGTTGATTCTAAACGGATCGGGCTGGATGCGGGCTTGATGTTAGCTTGGGCGACCCAAATACCGTTTTATAAGGCGGTGGTTTTTCTATTGTAAAAAGGCAAACGTGTCCAAAAAACACACGGTCACCTCAACGTATTTTGCAAGTAAACTAATTTTCAGGTAAATTTTACGATATATAATCAAAATAAGATAACATATTTTCAACGGTGATGATCGAAGATCGTACTATTGAATAAAAATAAGAAGTGTACCTATTAAAGTAAACCAACGAATTCAGAGAAAAAGCACACTACTTAAAATACAAGCTTTGAGTGATCTATGATCATTAATACAAAATAATTTATCCTAAAATATGCTTATGCACGTACGCGTAAATCTTTAAGCTTCGTGTTTCGGTAAATTTAAAAGTTAACTATGTTAATCGTTTGTCATTTTTTTAATTCACTAAATTTAAACGGAAATTCATGCACTCCAAAGCCACGTTACGGTAATTTTGATCTATCACACTTTTTACGTGTTCTATAAAGTTTTGAGTTATTCTCTGCCAAGATTGCTTGCATTTATTTAATTACTAATAATCTTATTTGTATTAGTATAATTCATACTAGAAATAGAACGGAAGTAATTTTTAGCTATTAAGGACTAGAAATCGACTTTAAAATGTACTCATTCCTTTGCACAAGCTTTTCTAATGTCTTCGATTAATCAAATACACCATGCTGAGCAGAGTTATTTTATCAACTCGATTAGTAATCAATGATATTGAATTAGGAGTCAAATTTCACCCCAACCCTTTGCATCATAAATTTGAAATTTTTTACCACGACTATTGAGATATCAAAAGTAACGAGATTCTTAATAATTCTAATAGGTCGTGTTAAATTTGAGTTATCGTCCCTCTTCTAACTTATTCTACTAAAATCGTGCCGCTTATATAACCAAAAATATCTTTACAAAAGAGTATTTTTAGGTATTAATTTCACATGGTGCGAGACACGTGGCTTCTTTGGTGAGTTTACCTCTCATTTTACCATTCAACGGGTTATAGAAATTTTCTTTAACCCTTAAATTATAAATGAAAATAAATAATTTGATTCCCAATACATAAACTTATGACATGGTTGAACACGTGATTAAAATGTTCATCCTACCCTCTAGTTCAATCTAATACTGAATACAGAACAAAAATACCGGAGAGATCCTACCTCCATTCATTTCATTTGTATACACATCACACTAAAGCCATGCCTAACAGTGATTCATACACAAGGAACTATGACCAGTTTCATACTATTACAACTGTCTTCAATATGAACTGTCAATCCTGAGCCTGTTGCCGTACACTATATGAAACTTGACTTTCCGGCATAACAGAAAAGCACTCTCCTGATACTCTAAGCAATGCAACTATGTGTTTTGTATTAAGGCTAGTGATGAATGATGATGTTACTCATGTCGTTCTCCACTCGTGAATGGCAGATCGTAACACGTGATTTGGAGTTAGCATCTTATGTTGTAATCTTTGCTTCGTCACTGGAGACATGTTATGCCGGTCAAGCCATGCCTTTATTGCTTCATGCTCATATGTAAAACCATCAGCTGCTATGTATGGGTTGTCCATAACTTCCTGCATTGACATTGCATTATGAATCAGACGAGATGCGTGAACAAACAGAAAATCTAAAAATCAGCTCATGCAAATGATTTCGAGCTTTTCACCTGAAGGATCGGGCAGTAGTAATGGCTAGGTGCATGAATTTGTTCTTTCAATGCCTGAATACTTGAATCTGCAAATTTAGCAAGTCTATTCAAAGCCGGCAAAACTTCAGATTCAAGATCTGGCCGTTCTCTGCATCTAAGTTTACAGCAGCTTAACGCAATCTTTGCTAATTCTTCTGCCTCAGCCAATGGCCAATCTGTAACTGACGTATCGAGCATATCTGATAAGGCACCGCTGCTTAAAGCATTTTCGAATTTCAGTATAAGCCCATCAGGACGACTAGCAGCCAATAACTGGAGAGTTAGTATTCCAAAAGAATACAAATCAGATTTTGGCCGGAGAGTTCCAGTTCTTTGATACTCAGGATCCATATAGTATAAGGTGCCAGCAATAATGGATTCCCTATATTCTGTAATGTTGTCAGGCACAACATCGTAAATCATTTTTGCCAGGCCCACATCTCCAATTTTGCTTACATAATGTTTGTCTAGCAATATATTTCCAGGTTTTAGATCCCGGTGAACAATAGGCTCTGGCTTTGAGTAATGTAGAAATGCAAGTCCACATGCTATTTCAAAAGCTACCCGGAACCTGACAAACCATGGAAGAGGAGGTCGACCGTTTCTGCAAAACATATGGTCTTCCAAGCTTCCATTCTCCATATACTCATAAACAAGGCAACCATTATCTGGGCAGGCTCCAAGCAGTAAAACGATGTGAGGATGGCGGAAATGGCTAAGAACTTCAATCTACACATAGTTTATAATGAATGTTACCAACACTTGAAATCTTGTAGGCTTTAGCAATTGTTGTAATTGCAATAAATTGGGTATCAAACATACTGAAAATGGAGATCGGCATATGGATAAGAAAAATAAATATCATGCAAAAAAGACCAATAAAATATTTTTCTATTTTCATACCAAGTGCTCTTAACATGTTAGAACCTACTAATTCATCAACTTGAAACTTCAGCTATAGCTTCTGCAAACAAGATAATACCCAGGAAAAACAGGATACATACGTCCTCTCCCCAGTGCCCACAGCTTTGAGCCACTATGGCTATCTCAGGTTTGGATGTTGAAAAATGGTTGAGTAAATTAATGATCTCACATGGACCAGAGGAAGCAAGAAAAAACATTTGAGTCAACTTCTACGGGGAAGAACCAAGGAAAGGAAAAATCACATAGAGTAAGCTGGCAAAAAATGGCAAAGCCAAGGGAAATCTTGGAAGCCAGCAGCCACACATTTGTGAGTATGCTTGTCCATGCATATATGCATGTGTTTTGCAGGTGAATAGGTGCATAAGGGCATTTACGCCCGTCTTCAATTTGCAATTTTTCATGAAAATATAGTAGGGGTACTTGCTATTGAATTTAAAACTTGTACAATCTGTCTTGGTACAGATGGCAAAAAAGTCTCATATTCTGACTGAAAGACTCAAATGCATGTGCACAACTTAGAAGACGAATAAACAGTAACAAGTCAAACCTCTCTCATAAATTCCTCTTTCCTGTCACGTGCATCAGGCCGAAGAACTTTAATAGCGACCAGGGTGTGATCAAGTTTGCATTTGTATACTTTCCCATACGCTCCTTCACCGATCATTCTAGCCTCGGAGAAGAAATCAGTTGCGACCTCGATCTCATTTCTTGTGTACCTTCTATACCTACTGTCACTTGAGAAAAGTGCATCAGCAATTTTCTGCTTCTCCAATGACTCTTTCATGGCTTTCAGTTCAGCCATCTCTCTTTTGTATGCCTCTTCAGCTAGCAATTTTCTTGCCATTACAACCTCTTCCTCAGCTTCCAAATGCTTCTTTCTCTCTTCATAGGCAATTTTCCTAAAACTTCCTTCTCTTTCCTGTGCAGCATTGACTCTTCTTGCATCTTCATTCCATTCCGAAGAAAGCAAGTGAACCTGCACCATACAGCATCTACTTGTTATTCATGTAGGACTTATATTCTTTGTCATGTGCATAATTTTTACCCGGGCTTCATATAAACATTATTTTCCAAAAATATCAATATTAGCAAGAGATTATTATCTACTAGACAGAAGTCAATCATAAATCAACTGTTGAGGGGATGCTGCAAACTAATTGATCTCTCACCTTGCTCTGTGCATGGACAAGGCCTTCAAAAGCTTCACTGTATTGGGTGATAGTATTTTCCAACTCCAGGCGCAATTGTTCGATTTCAGCCTGAATGTGTGACGGCAAAATGATAAGTATATCCTCAATGTAAGAACTGACTTGTATCATTAGTATATACTGTTAACCTATGTAAATCAAGAAACCAAAAGTTCTGCAAAGAAATATTTCTCTTGGAACATGATATATTTTAGCACAAATATGCACAGATGAGCAAAGCTACAAGTTAATTCACCTGCTCAGAGTATGTAGAAGATGAAGGAGTACATCCCTTAATTGCCTGGATATCTGAGATACTATCATCCAATATTTGACGAGTTGCTCCTTCAGCAGCAGTGTAATACATAGAGGAGTATCCATGTATGTGTGCCTGGGAAATTAGGTGGCTAAGATCTGAGAGGCTGCACAGATCTTTGGACTCTGTGGATGAAGAAGAGAGACTGGAGTGTTGTTTACTAATTGCATGAGAATCATGTTCCCCCTCTGGTACAATGCAAAATGATACCAGTCAAAGTTAAAAAGAAAACATTTAATTGACCAAAAGATAAACTTTTCAACATACCAGTACTTAAAATAGGATTTCGTGAATTTGTAATGAACTTATTTGTAGAGATCACATAAATGTTGCAACTATCAGGAGCGTGTTTGAGAACAAATGATGGCACCTCCATGTCCTTTTGTTTCCTGAAAAAAAAAATCCAGTAAAAGTTGTGTCAGACACCAATAAATATGTGCCAGCAAATCTAACGTACAAGAAATCACATTGCAAATAAATGATTGCATGGGAAATAGTTAATTATGTGTTTAGAAAAATGAATATACATCACATGTTGACGAACCAATAAGAATATGCCATATTCATTTGAATTGTCATCACCCATCAATTTAGAAACTACAGTTAGGATTTAAGTCCTTCAATGCCTCAAGTTTTGATGAGATCTAGTTACTTCGATACTTTAGACTTGCAGCTCATGAGCTAAATTATTATCTCACTTTTTTGAGATCATTTCCAATTTTATAACGAACTCCTGATTTTACTTTGTTTCGTAGTCTACGTTGTAAAATATGATTGAATTGAACTCCATTGTAATATTTGCCTAATGCCAGAGTCAAAGTTGTGAGACAAACAACAGAAAACCATTTCATTCTGATTTGAATTTGTAAAACAGAACCCTACTAGTCACCGTAAATTGTAAATGAGCTGGTGTGCTATTGCTGTTTCACCAAACCAATAAGTAAAAAAAAAGGTTGCTGCTGATAATGCACTAGTCCTCCAAGTAAATGATAGTATTCCTACTACTGTTGAAAGCCCATCAACTATAAGAACAGGGTGGTGGTTGTTATAACTAGAAAGAGCCTCTAGATCTATAGAATTTTGCTAAGATGGAAAAGGAGAGTCATTACTAGTAGATGCAAAGTTTCAAACCAGACCATTATAAACAGATCTTGCACTAACCATCTCTTATTTTTTCTGGAAGCTAGTTACTTCTTTTCAAATTTTTACCCAATGAGACGTAATTTTTGAATTGTTAACCTGATTTTCATTAGTACAGCATTAAATCTGCCAAATTGTAAAACAAGTTTAGTAAGCTGAACCACAAACCAGTTTCATTGTTTTTCGAATTTGCAACACAGAGCAACTAGTCTCTACTACATAAGCTACTATTGCTGCTCATGTTGGAGTAAGTCTTTAAGTAAAAGACGGGTTTCTTCTACTGTTGGACTGACCTCCAAGTAAAATAGTAAGGTTGTTATTGCTGTAACTACACTAAAACTTAAAGAGGAAAAGGGACTGTTGTTGCTGTTGTCATTCCTCACTGAATTTTCAATTATTCGATAGAGGAATTCGCTGAAATCCAATAGAGGAGCCTTTTGAAAGTGGATGTAAGTATTCAAACTGAATCATTACAAGTAGACTTTGCATTTTGCACTTCTCCGTCTTCCCTAATTTCTTTGCAGCATATTACTTGTGTTAAATGGTTATGTCCACTTTGCAATATACTTAGCCGCCATCGAAATTGATTTCAAGACAACATACAATATGTGCACTCAACACGTTATTGAATATTTTCGGTTGCACTTGCATTTTAAAGAAAAAGGATTCCATAAATTAAAATTAGTCAAGCACCCTAAGTTTTGCTTATTTATCTATTCACTGACCCTCTAGACAACTACCACAATCCTACATTCACAAGTTCGGACAATCATAAATTCAACAAGAAGTTCCAATGAAACAAGGAAGGTGAAAATCTATAAACAAAAGATATTAAATCAACATAAACGGAATTTCCTAAATTTTGAAGTGAAAAATCTTAGTCTAATAGGCACAATTATTTAGGTGGGAATTGGGAGTCATAAGAAATGATAATTACACTTATGTATGCCATTAAATTAGAGTATTTCTTAGTGTTTTGGATGAATTATAGCTTAATTATGTGTTAATTATGTTTGTTAGGTTGAACTCAATGCAAAATGGTGGATTTGAAATAATAATCGAAAAAGTGTGATAACGAAGAAAATCCAAAGATTGGGGACCAAAGTATAAACATCTAATAGCCGATTCGGACCACAAAACAATAATTGAAGATCATATAGGATCAATTGGATGCAATTGAAGGTCAAATAAGTGAAATATAGTTGAATTATTTTTTAAATCAATTTCCAGTCAAAGAAGTTATGCTCCGAATTTTTAGCCACAACTTGAGATCCATTTTTCGAATAGAAAACATTCGAATTGGAAAATTTTATTCTAGAAGAATTGTAGCCCTTTGAATTATCTTTCTAACGCATTTTGAATCACCTCAATCGGATCTGTAGAGAAAGTTCTGGCCAAAATACCGAAAGTTGTTTAGGGACAAATCGAAGCGAACTTGCGCGCGCGGTACACTATTTTCCCCAACCTGAGAGCTATTTGACTCTACGGCTCACACGCGATAGTTATGCCAGTGCACACTGGCGGGCCATATCCGTAGATGAATCAGCAGTTTCTTTTCGCGATTCAAACTCTTTTAGAACCCAAAATGGACGCGATTTTGACATATTTTCTGACTCTTATAAATACAAAACAAAGGTTACATATTGAAAAAACCCTCTCCTGCCTCTTTATATACGAGACTATCATCAAATTCATCAAGAATAAGGGACCAATTGCTATATTTTGGGAGATGAGATCAAGCCCTAGGAAGGAATTGAAAGTCAATTACATCAATATTTTAAATAATTCAACCTTGGGCTTAAAGATCAACGTCTTTTGAATTATTTCATGATCCGGGTGATATTATTCTATTCTTATCATTTATATATGAATATGCTAGGTTAGATCCATTTTTGTATTGGATGAATATGAACATTATTCTTTATTTGTTTTAATTCAAGACTAGTAGTTTAGTTTATATATTGCGTTTCTTGATTAATTTTGTATATACATTGCATCATTTAATTGATTAGCCACTAATTAGATAATTAGTTGCTAGTTGTAGTGTTGGAAGACTTACAATAAGTTTAAAACGCTGCAAAATTAACATATGTGCAATAGATGTTAGGAATAACATTTATCACATGTGCAATCATATAGATAATCTAAACTTTGATGCATTCTAATCATTCAAATTCGGGTTAGGAATAGATTCGG
>CAIGRK010088615.1:0-10608 GCA_903798315.1 Fraxinus greggii
GTTTGTGATAATCAAAATGAGATGTCAACCATAGATCAACACTTCCAACCTTACACAATACTTGTGTTAACCAACTTCCAGCTCAAGCAAGTACTTCAGAAACCGGACACTTTGGGAAGGTTCCTAAAATAGGTAGTTGAGCTCAGTAAGTTCAATATTGTTTTCAATACAAGAACTGATATCAAAGACTAGGCCCTTACAGACTTCATGGTGGAATTTGACAACATCTAGAGATAGAAGAAATAATGGAGCCCACAGAACCTCTCATGTAGAACTTATTCGTAAAATGGTTCATCTAGGAAAATAGAATTAGGAGTGGGTGTGGTCCTAGTTAGCCACGAGGGACATAACCTCACATGCATAATGAGGTTCGAGTTCAAGGCTACAAATAACGCGGCTAAAAATGAGGCACTACTAGCTAGGATAAGGTTGGCTAAAGAATTACTAACGATTTTGCCGATCTAACACCTCTCAAAACCCTCCACTGCGAAGGAAAAATAGGTAATGTGGGTAGAGGAAACACCTACATGGATGCAACCTATAATAGCTTTCCTTAAAGATTAAGTCATTCCCAACAACAAAGAAGAAGCCTACAAACTTAGGAGAATGGTAGCTCACTTTATATTCCAGGATGACGTGCTCTACAAATGAGGTTTTTTCTTACCCTTCCTTCGATGCATTAGAGAGGAAAAAACAACATACATCCTCCATGAAATTTATAAGGGAGTCTACAGTAACCATGTTGGAGGACACGCGTTGGCACAAAAAGCAATATGGTATAGGTACTATTGGTCCATTTTGAAAAAAGATGCTATCCAATTTGTGCGAAGGTATGATAAATGTCAACATTTTTCTCATATCCAGAGATAACCCTCCTAAGAACTAACAACAGTATCCAGCACATGGCCATTTACCAAATGTAAAGTCGACCTTATAGGTCCTATACCCAAGGGTAGAGGCAGTACAAGTTATGCTATCGTCGCCATTAATTACTTCACAAAATGGGTTAAAGCCGAACCTTTGTCCAGAATTACAAAAGCCAACATTTCCAATTTCTTGTGGAAAAATATTATATGCCGATTTGGAATTCCCCATTCTATCTTCTTAGATAATGGGTGTCAATTCGATAACAAAAAGATTAGGGACATGTGTGAGGAGTTGGAAATCAAGAAGCATTTTTCAACACCTCATCGCCCCCAAGCAAATGGGCAAGTAGAGGCCGTAAACAAAACCACCAATCATATTTTGAAAAGAAAACTTGACACCTCCAAAGGAGCGTGGGTCGATGAACTACTAAAAGTGTTGTAAGCAACCCGAACTACAAGCTGGACCCCTACTGGAGAAACTCCTTTCTCAGTGGCTTACACTGCTGAAGCAATGAACTAGTGGAAGTCAGATTACCCTCTTCCCGTTGATTACAATTCAATGAAATGTCCAATGACAAGTTGAGAAGATGTGAGCTCGATTTCTTCGACGAAAAGAGGAATGAATCTCAAATGAAACTAGCAACATATCAAAGGAAGATGACTCGTTACTACAAAGCGAGAGTTAAGAAAAATTCCTTCGGGATAAATAACCTAGTGCTTTGGAGAGTTTTCCTATCCTCCAAAGAACTAGGGGCTACATTAGGCCCAAACTGGGAAGGTCCGTATTGCATAAAAGAAGAACTATTACCTGACACTTATTGGACAAAAGACTTAGATGGGAAAATGCAACATCGTCCATGGAACATAGAGCATCTTAGGATATATTACCAATCTTAGATGGGAAAATGAAACATCGTCCATGGAAAATAGAGCATCTTAGGATATATTACCAGTGAATGGGTCTATGGCTGGAAGATCTTTCCCATCCCTTGTAAATATTTCGAAGTGATTAAATAAAAGTAAGTTTTGTTTAAAAGATTCAAAGCATATGCCTTCCGAACATCATGGGAGAAGCACCTACATGAATAAACAATCCACCATGTATGGAAGCGTAGGCGCTTCGGAGAAGAGGATCAGATCTCAAAAAGGATTATTCATTCATTCTCCGAGGCATACAGCACAAGCCTCCTACGACGAAGCTGAACATTATAGGAGAAACCCCTATATGGAAAAACCATCCACTATGTATGGAAGAGTGGACGCCTCGGAGAAGAAGATCAGATCCCAAAAGAGATTGCCTTATTGGTCATCCGACCTGTACAACACAAGTCTCCCATGAAGAAGTTGAATGTCATGAGAGAAGTCCCTACGTGGATGAACCATCCACTATGTATGGAAGTGTGGGTGCACTTAAAAAGATGATGAAATCTGAAAATAGATTACATCATTGGCTCTTCGAGGCATACAACACAAGCCTTCCAGACGAATCTGAAAGTCATGGGAGAAGTTTCTACATGGATAAACCATCCAACATGTATGGAAGCGTGGGCACCTCGGAGGAAAAGGTCAGATCCCAAAAGGGGTTACCACATTGGTCCTTCGAGACGTACATCACGAACCTCTAACGACGAAGTTGAACTTCATGGGAGAAGCCTCTACATGGATGAACCATCCACCATGTATGGAAGCATGAGCACTTCGGAGAAAAGGATCGGATCTCAAAAGGGATTAACACATTGGTCTTTTAAGGCATACAACACGAGCCTCCCACGACGAAGCTGAACATCTTGGAAAAAGTAGAAACAATACTGAAAAATAAATAACACTTGAAAATTGTTGACGGAGAAACCCGTAACTAGGTAAAAACTCTGGGCCCAAGCTAGTAAAAATCCACTAAAAATGAATCAACTTATAGCACTGTCAGACTCGACTAACTCTAGTACTTTCCGACCTCCAAACTCTAACCACTAAAGTCCTCTTGGATTGCATGCTCCTACACCAACTCCCGGCCCTTCAAATTCGTTAATCTTATGTGGATCAATGAGAATTCCTCGTTCTCCAACAACCGGAACTCTGGTCACCTTTCTTAATCTTCAGAACTCTGACAAATGCTATGGAAGTATGTGTTTTGGTGTTTGATTTATGTGAAGTTAATGTTTTTCAATACCATAAAGAAATAAAAAAAGGGTGAACTATTAGAATGATATGTAGGAAGTAATCTTGTGTTTCTCTCAGTGTTCAACTCCCATTTTTCGAATAGAGGCGTAGATATATATAGTGTAGAGGTTTTGAGTAGTATGGGCCGGATAAAAACCTTGAAAAATGCGAACTAGATTTTCTCGAGATACACATCGCTCAAGCGACATGCGGATGATGGTGTGTCGCTCGAGCGAGGTCCAGGCGACAGGCAAGGTTAGCGAAATTTTTATTGCTCGAGCATCGCTGGGCGATAGGTTAGAGAAATTGCGACGACTCTTTTCTCTTCATTCCATACGTGAACCCTAAGCTTCTAACTCACCTATACAACTTACCACTTGACACTTCAACTTTTAAAAACTCTTTTTCAACTATAGTTTTGTCAAAAGATTGTCAATATCTTTAAAACCTAACAAACTCTCTCTTTGGCATTGTGACAAAAACATGTATTACAAATGAAATAGATTCAATCTAATCTACGCAAAACCAAATGTCTCGGTTGAATCTTGCTTTTCCTTTGTTTAACATGTTTCCTGAAAAAAAACTCAAATACCAAGTATAAAAGCACGTGAAACAGTAATAAGAATACAGGTATTTAAGAAGTTATTCATAAATTCGATAACATACCAGCTAAATTAAGATGCAATATTAATATAAGCAAACACACCAAAACCAAACATTGATATCACTAAACGTCAAAACTTAATCTATCTAAAATGAAGAAAATATCATATACATCCGAAAAGTGTTAAGAAATATGTTTAACTCAAATACCATATACATCTGAAAAAAAAAATTAAATCAAATCATGACATACCAACTGCCTATTCCTCCTTTTTATCATAAATGATGAAGGTAACAACAAAATATAATAACTTAAAGATGCAGTTGATAGTATGTACAAGCATAATCAATGATCAATAAACTTTTCCACATACTCATTTCAAGTCTAAACTGAATAAATTGTATAAGTAACTTATGTGTGTTAAGTGCCACTAATTCCTTGTGATCAAAACTCCAACCTTATATTTGTAAGAAATGACATACTAAAATCACTGTTAAATAAGTTTATTCCTCTACTGATGAAAATCAAACCAATAATGCACATTAAGACTTATAAATAGAGCTCATTTTTCATGTATAATATTATTTTCTCCCCTTGACTTTGAGAATATATACATTTTCACACAATTTATATTTTTCTTTTTAAGCTCATCATTTTTCTCTTCAATTTTTCACATCTTATATGCGGACTCTTCTCCATTAATGGACTAAGTTGACCCATTAATGAATTGTGGGTTGATGACTCCAAGTCAATTTATCATAGGGCATCAGATTATAAGAAATATCAAGCTTAATTACTCCAATCAAATAGGTTTCGAAAAAGAGTATAAAATGAAACATTTTTTATTTTATTGAAGGAGATATACTCGAGCTTAGATCTACTAAATTAAGGCCAATCCATGTTCCAGGTCACCTTACCAATAGATGACGGTCATCCAAAATCTCACACACGCAGTCAAAATTTACTCACAAAGCGTGCAGTGTAGATGATATATGAAGAAAATTATACTAATTACTCCACATAAACCTAAACAAAGTAATATAAAATATGCTATAGCACATCAATTAAACTCATACTTATTCACAACATAAATGTTCAAGTAAATCTAGTAAAAAAAATTCACTTTTTTTTTCAATTTTTTTATTTTAAAAAAACAAACTACCTAAAAAGTAAAATCAAACAAAAAAAAAATTGAGATGTATGTAATAATGAATGAATCAATTAAAATGCATAAGCATGTATCAAAAGTACCTAATCAATTAGGTATACAAATGTTCTTACCTTTAAGAGCCCCGTGATCAATTTCAAAATTTTCCAAATCATCCTTTTTCAACCAAACTTGACTAGTGGAAGATTTATATCGAGTCAGTTGTGTCATTAATTTGGTCAAATAACTTACCTGATTAGTGGAAATCAATTCGACTATAAAATCCTGATTTCTAACTCTAGTGAAATTTTGATTTCTATTTCTATTCAGGAATTTATGACACATAGGTCTTATGTGTCCCAGTGTACCACAACTGTGACAAATGGGAATAAACCTAGGTTCAAAATTACGTGATGGTTGATATTGATTTATAGGTCGATTGGTCATACGTTGTCTACTACGCCTCGATACTAAAATACTCTTGCCATTGGGTTCAGGATTAGCAACATTCCTAAGGTTGCTTGTAGCTGAGACAAACATGGTCTTGGATGCACAATCAGTATTGTTATCAGTTTGAACATATCTTAGACCCTGCCTATTTCCAGCTGGCTTGTTCATCCCAAACAGATTATCTAGTTTCTGAGAACCACTCGAGCGGGAATGAAGTTGAGGTTTGGATTTTTCTAGGTCACTTGTTAAGGTTTTAACCTTAGCTTCTAGGTTCTCACACGCAAGTCTCAACTCACTCCTATTTTTGGTAGAATCCTGAAGGTTAACTATGAGTTTCTCTATCTCTATCTCAAGTTCATTAACCTTCTTCAATACGGTTTTATTGGCCTTCTTTATCTTAAAACTCTCATCAAATAACTATCAGTATGCCTCTCAAATATCTGTCTCATCCTCAGAGTCTTCCTCAGAATTCTCACTACGTTCATCGTTCTCCATCTTCTCGCTATCCTTATCAGATTCATTCTTAACTATAGACGTGAATGCCATTAAGTTCCTTTCATCCTCATTGCTAGAGGTATCACTCTGAACACTTGAATTGGATTCATCATCATTCAGAGACACTACCAATGCATTATCCTTTCATTTATTTAATTTCTTCTTATAGCTAGGACATCCATTCCTATAGTGACCAAAACTTGACACTCATGGCATCTAAATAACTAAGATTTCTTACTAGAACTCCTAGCATTAGCCTTCTCACGCTTGTCTTTCTGGAATTTACTAAGGGTATCTTCTTCCTTTCTCGAGGTTTTCTCCTATTGCTGAGAACTTTTTAGAATTTTTTTACAAAATAAGCTAACTCATCATCCCTAAGGGCCTCAGAGTCAGTAGACTCACATTTATCTTCCTTAACGGTGTTCAAGGCTATATATTTAATCTTTTTCGATTGAAATATTGTGAATTCATAGGTTTGAAGGGATCCTACAAGTCCTTCTATCTTAACTGTATCTAAGTCCTTGCTCTCTTCAATCATAGTAATCTTGGGTCTAAACCTCTAAAGTAAGGATTTAAGGACTTTTCGAACTATTTTAAACTCGGGGATTTTTTTCACCTAAATTGAAACTAGAGTTCACTATGTCATTTATCTTCACATAGAATTCATCGAATGATTCATCGTCCTTCATTCTAATTTCTTCAAACCTAGTGGTTAACATCTGTAGGTTGGAGTTCTTAATGGTTTTGATTCCCTCACGTGTGGTCTCTAAAATATCACAAACTTCTTTCTCGGTTTCACACATCAACATTCTTCTAAACTTTTCAGTGGACACAACCATAAATAGGGCATGAAGCCCTTTACTAATCCAGTTGCACTCAGCTAGTTTATCATTGGTCCAAAGAGAAATGTCTATAGGGATAACTACACTTGAAACAGTAGATGAAGGGGCGGTCCAACCATTTTGTAAATTAACCCAAATCCGCTCATCTAGAGACT
The DNA here is from genome assembly GCA_903798315.1 of Fraxinus greggii. Lineage (NCBI taxonomy): Eukaryota > Viridiplantae > Streptophyta > Magnoliopsida > Lamiales > Oleaceae > Fraxinus > Fraxinus greggii. The sequence goes on from CAIGRK010088615.1 coordinate 6,717, forward strand.
TAAGGAATGCTCTCATTATAACCTTCCAATATACACAATTGCTTTCATAAAAAATGGAGGCACAGAAGAGTCATGAATCGTAATGAAGCTCTGATACCACTTAAAATAACGAAGTTCGACTCAACTAACACCTAGAAGGGGTGAATAGGTGTTCATGAGAAATTTAAATTTACCAATTAATAAATGCAACAAGTCACAGTTATTAATTAATCTAGGTGAATTCACATGCACAACTATCTTATGTTGAATTACCACAGTTAATAAATTACTGAAAAATAAATAACGCTAAAAAATTGTTGATGGAGAAAACCCATAACTGGGTAAAAACGCAGGGCTCAAGCTAGTAAAAATCCACCGTAAACGAATCAACTTAAAGTACTGTCAGACTCGACTAACTCAAATACTTTCTAACATCCTGACGTAATCACCAAAACCCTCCTAGATTGCGTGCTCTTGCACCAACTCCCTGCCTTCTGAATTCGTCTATCTTCTGTTGATCAATGAGAATTCATTTTTATCCAACAATTGAAAATCCAATCACCTTTTTTGATCTTCAGAACTCTGACAAATGTTATGGAAGTATGTGTTTTGGTATTTGGTTTATGTGAAATTGATGTTTTTCAATATTATGAAGAAATCAAAAAGAAGGTTGAACTATTAGAATGATAAGTAGGAAGTAATTTTTTGTTTCTCTCAGTGTTCAACTCCTATTTTTCGAATGGGGACGTGGATATATATAGTGTAGAGGTTTTGAATAGTATGGACCGGATAAAAACCTTGAAAAATGTGAATTAAGTTTTCTCGGGATAGACTGTCGCTCGAGTGTCAGTTGGGCAATAGGCTAGTAAAATTGCAACGACTCTTTTCTCTTCATTCCATACTTGAAACCTAGGACTTCTAACTCACATATGAAACTTACCACTTGACATTTTGACTTTTAAAAAATCTTTTTCAACAATAATTTTGTCAAAAGATTGCCTACATCTTTAAAACCTAACATAGATGTACTTCATCTTAAGCGTCCATTTTTAACTGCATATGAGGCGTTGAATTCAAATAGTTTTCCTTATTAACACCTCAGATTGATACATGTATCTCACACAAGAGCCTCGGTGATCAGTTTCAAAATGAAGCAACATGGCCATCATTGCGCATTCAATAGATAACAGTTATACGTGAATTGGAAGTCGAAACGCTTCAGTTATCTTTTCTTGGTAACGTACAAAAAATCAAATCATTGGCACTATTATCAAAGCGATGCTTTATTTCAATTAAAACAAGGAACTTCAGTAGTTCAGCAGTTCCTTCCTTCGGCTCACCAAACAAATTTAAGCTATTTCAATGAAAACAAGGAACTTCAACAGTTTAGCATTTCCTTACTTCGGCTCCCCAAACAAATTTCAACTATTTCAATTAAAACAATGAGTTTCAACAGTTCAGTACTTCCCTACTTCTGCTCGCCAAATAAATTCCAACAGTACAACACTACATAAGGATAAGACGACATGCTAGAATCAAGTTCAACTTCGAACTCCATCTATGATACTAATATCTATACTTAGATTTAGGGAACTATTATGCAGTGAAAAAGCCTAATCATGATAGAAAAACCTGTTCTAAAGAAATTTCACTCAAGATGGAGTCTATGCATGATATGAATAACCATGCATGGACTTGGGTGACTATTTTACACTATGCCCATGGCCGATCCACCGAAACCATTTTTTACCTTGTTACGTTTTGTCACGTGGTGTCCCACATAACCAACCCACCAAAGCCCCTTTGCCGAGGCCACATGGCATCCCATATAGAGTGATGGGACCTATCAAAGTACATTAAATTTGGAGTGCCGAAGCACACCTTCACCGAAGTGGCCTCGCATGAGAATGGCCTTGTCGAAGACTCTCTGCTGAAGTAGTGAGGCTCAAGGAAATTGAATACGAAGCTCAATCACAATGAAGTGACGATTGAAGATCCTTGAATTTACAAAATCTTGTTAGAATAATTGATTGTCTCTTGAAATGAGTAAAAGGTCAAAGTCTTGTCAGCATATATTATAGGATGGCTGCCCCTTTTTGGAAACATTTAATGCGCCACAGGCTAGTTAGGTCAATATTGATACCTAGGATAAGATGCTTCAGTTAAGGAGATAAGGCCATCTGCCCCCTTATCCAATGGTCGCCGTTTCCCATGTCATACTATAAATATTCCTCCCTTTGTGTCATTGGGGGGTAATGTCAATACATTTATTACAAACTATATATTCTCTCCTTTTTAGTTCAATCTTTTGTTGCTAAAGTTAGATGTTTGATCTTGATCTTTAGTTTGGTTTTCATTGATCATTCCCTATTGTGCAATTTCACTCATATACCTTGTCTGCGTCCGAACATATTTATCTTGTGTTAACAAGCTTATCTCACGTTCAAATTTTAGATACTATCAACTAGAAATCTGTCTACACATGTTAGAATTAGTTTGCGCGGACACGAGTGAGCCTAGTACTTGTTGGTCACGTTAATGGTTCAAAAAAAAGGTCAACAGCAACTACGTCTCCAGTGTACATGTGATTCTTGAGAAAATGTTTAAGTATTGAGCAATTTTTTTTTTAATTAATACCATACATGTTGAATGTCTTATACAAGTCCAAATCTCATCTGATTTTTGAGACTTTTATCTATGAGATTCAAAGATAGCAAATACCGAGGATCAACTTCTTTCATCAAATGGATAAGGCCGTTTCTTGCTGTAAATTGATCACCTAATTGGAAAGGTGGGAAATCAATCACTAGTCCTCTTAATTGACTTCCTAATTTAATATAGTAATGTTATTTGTAAACATTGTTGATGGACAATCATTCAAATAAAGTTTGAGATGTATTTTAATTCATTGAAAACTACGACACTGCCACATAGACCATGGTTCATCAGAAATACTTACAAATAACATTATTTATTTTAATAATAGTTGTGGTATATAGTTATGATTGGGATATAACTAGTTGGTATGAAGTTTCACGTCCTTCATGATAAATGTCACTAATAGTTTCTGTTGATCCGTGAGTTACTTGATCATAGTCGATTTTCAACCTATGTTTGAGTTCCATTTTTTGTTGAAAATGAGTTTTGCAATATTAAACTTTTGGAAAATATATTATTAAAAAGTAAAACAAAAAATAGGGTTTACGTGTAAAATATTTTACTAGAAGAATATGTGATTTAAGATGAATTTGAAAAAATAAAATGAATTTTTAAATAATGAGGCTCAAACATAGGCTCAATAACACGAATTACTATAGCAAGAACTTAATAACAAAATTTCGAGATAGAGCATCCAATCTAAAGCATTTCACTAACAAGAAAATAATGAAAAGGGCAGAGTTCACAAATCAAGCATTAAGTTTCACAATTGCAAAAATCAGGTATTAAGTTTAAAAAATACAAAACTCATGTATTTAGTTAATTAATTAAAAATAATTATTATTTAAATATAATAAATTCACAATTATACAATTGATAGTCATATGTATATAATTATAAGTCACAACTTATTTATTGGTCACATATTATTAAACTAATTAGTCACATATTATTTCGAGGTTATAAATCAAAAATTTTATACGTCACAGTTTATTTCATTGGTCACAGATCAAAAAATTATAGGAAACAATTTATTTATCGGTCACATATTTTCAAATTTGTTGATCGCAAATTATTTTTTAGTCACAAATTATCGAATTTTAAGGTTACAGTTTAATTGTTAGTCACAATAAACCAAATAGTTGGTCACGTATACCAATAGCCTCCCGATCCACCACCAATACTTAGTCACAAATTAATCAAATAATTGGTTACAAACGCTATCCCACCACCGTCCCCACCAACAACACAACAC
>CAIGRK010088642.1:0-19317 GCA_903798315.1 Fraxinus greggii
ATGTTTTCAATTTTAATTGACTTTTAATCTCTACCGAACACGCTCTTAATTATTTCAAAAATTACTCTCACCTTACTGAGATAAATAGTTCACTTTTACTTTCAACTTCAATAAGATTGCTTTTTTTTTATTCCCATATATGAAAAAGTAAATACTAAAGAAAATTGCGTATATCAGTCTCAATCTTTGCCGTATCTTGTATTTCTATCCAATCTCTTTTTCTTAACATGCTAATTCTCAATTTTCCATTTATTGACGATTATCTCCCCACGTCGAAATTTATCTAAAATGCCATTAAATCTCAAGTTTAGCAATCAATCGTGCACTGCATGTGAGTTATCACAGTAGAAACCTGTATTTCTTAAGCAACACTTAAATGAGTGTTAAACAATAGCGAATCTAGGATCAAAGTTCAGTTATGACGAACCTTGACCATTGATCATTAACCATCTACAATCAACAATCGTAATAGCGATGTTGTTTATTAATATTTAATTAAATAATATTAAAATTATTTAATATATACTAAAAAATAGAGAACACGTGGTTGAATTGAGTTCCAGATCTTCTCTATTAATTTTCTTTTACTTATCCTAATTTCCTAAACATAAATTCTCAAATTACAAATCATAATTCTTAAGTCATAAAACATAAATTATTTATTATAATTCATAAATCACAATTCTCATTCTTAGTCATAACTCATAAGTCATAAAACATAAATCATATTCATAACTCGTAAATGATAAATAAAAAAATTGAATTATGTGATTATATCATTATGTGAACAAAAACCAAAAAGAAAAAAAAACATAAAAAGAAAGAGAAAGGGGCTCACAAATCACAGTCTAAGACCGGAGATTGCAAGGTCAGTCAGTGAGTCATCGCCCATTTGCAGCTAGCAGGAGAGCGAGACTCCATAATTCGCCCAAATCACCACATCGAGAAGTAGAAATGGTTTTTTTACAATTGAATCGTGATTTTGGACAACTTCCTCAAATTTGTTGTGATGAGTTGGGCCTATTTTTAAAACAAAAGAGGCCCAACTTATCTGGCCCAAAATTTGAAAAAAAAAAAAAAAAGGGTTTACCCAATCGGCATTCATCTTCTTCCTCGGTTCCGCCTATACAACTGAGCGTGACGCTCGACAGCTGGCGTCTACTGAAAATCTCGACCGAGCCAGTACGTATAACCGCCCCCCCTCAGGGTACTGGCTCTGTCACTGATGCTAAAGCTATGAAGTTCATTGTCAGTCTAGACGTATTTCACCCTATGGTCGAGTGAGTAATAAATTTAATATTATAATTACAATTTTGATCAAATTCTAAACATGTTTGGTAAAACTTTTGTATGTTATAAGGTAATCAAATATATTTATAACATTTCACAAAATCTATGATTTTTATACAGTTTTCATGTACACATTCCTTGAATCTCACGTTACATAAAAAAAAAAAAACTTTATTTTACAAACACAGACAATAAAACCGGTTTGGGAAAACCCCCCCGTACAGGAGGGGGTTTCACAGGGGCCAGCCGGCCTCTCACAACCTGGCGGGCCCCACATGTTTTAAAAAAGAATAAAAAATTCAACCCCTCCCCCTTATGTGTCTTGCCTGTAAACTACCCACCCACCTTTTCCCTGTATGTCTAGCATATCCCAAATGATTTAGGTCGTCAATAAATGAATTGTTAAGAATTTGCATGCCAAAATTGCAAAGTATCCAAAGTTGGGAACCACCAATCCAATTTTATAGTTAGGATATATTGGGCACGCGGACTTTGTCTACAGTTTCCAATAAGAACATTTTGACTTTGTGTTCTCAGTCATCCAAGACACTGGTGACGAGGCAGCAGCCATGGCCAACTTAGTCCGAGTCGCCGCCGCACAGATGACCTCCATCAACGATCTCTCAGCCAACTTTGCAACCTGCTCTCACCTCGCTAAGGTAAATTACTCAATTATCTGCGATACAAAAATCTGCGACGTTGATTTGAAAACTTCTACTGAAACCGCCTAACTGAAAGCTACGAATCTAGGAAATTAATTGTTATTGTTTCCCTTCTCGTATGTCTAATTTTGATTGATTTTCTCTCTAAGTTTCAATTGGGTAGGTTTCGATTTCACGCACCAAACACAGCAGAAGATAAATCGGAAACCTAATGGGATTTTATGTCAAACACGTAACAATACTTTACGCAGTTCAAATTTGGCAGTAGTATAGTGATGATAGTAGAAGTTTGGACGGCTGCCTCAATCACCCACTAAATGAATGGGAGAATGTCCTGTGGTATGGCTATGACGATCAAGTTAGAATGAGTTCTACGTGAGAAGTGAAAGATATGAGAGAGTAATGAGAATGTCTATGTATTTTCATTACCACTGTTAGTGCTCATTCTGGAGGAGGAGGATGGTCGCTTGATGGAATGGAGTTCCCCATTGTGTGATTGATGCTTTTTTCCACACATGGCGTTCTTTAGATCAAGTGATTCCCCATTAGTGTCGTGAAGAGAGAGATGATATCTGCAGTTACAGATTTGTGCCCCACTGGATTGGTGGCAATCTTCGGTCAGCATTCAAGACTTAGCATGAAACTTGTCTCCTTCCTTGAGGTGGAGGAGTTCAATAATTGGGACGTTGGAGGTACAAGACCCATTATATCAATCTATTGATTTTCCCAGTTATCACATAGATACCAAGGGAAGATAAATCACTGGAACTTAAGTTTCTGCACTGTTATTTCCTATGCAGCATGCAAATGAGTGCTAAAGCTGGAATCTTTTGTTGGGGGGAAAATTGTCAAAACTAAAGACTAAATCACAAAGAAGTTTCCATGTGAATATAGCTCTCGACTTGATTGCACTTTATGTTCTCGTACAAAGTATTATACATTTAAGGATCCTATTGCTACATAACACGTCCTCATTCACTACATAGAACTTCTAATAATTGGAAAAAAACAAACATGAAGATTCTCTTGCGACATGATGGAGCCTCTAGACTATGTAAACCTTGTATGGTTTGAAAAGTAGAATGCATTAACTATGTCTTGGAACTACTTAACGAGCTCTCCTATAATATTCCATTCCCATTCACTGTCTACTTTTTGTCAAATTGGACTCAACTCTTGAAGTTTGAGGTTTAACTTTGACGTCTTCCTGCCTTTGAAATCTCAAAATTTCCCGGACAGTGACTTGGGGTAAGTTAGAATTCGTGAAAATCAGTTCTGCAATTTGAAAATCATTTCTAGTGACGGGGGAAACTTTTGCGTGTTTTACCAACAAGTACAAAATTACTTATATTTGTGCCTTTATAGTCCCAGATAAGCTGAATGAAATTAGATTCTTATCTGATTCATTCATGGGAGGCCCAAATCAATGTTTGGGAGTTTCGCTGATAACGCCTTTTTTCTTCTTTTTTACATCAAGGCATTTCCTAGTCGCTTTGCCATAAATTTATACACCATTTCCACTTTTGCTGCTTCTAGTATATATTAACTTGCTATTATTTTTTTATATTCTTTTATATTTTTAAGCAAAATCGTCGGATTCTTCCCAGTGGATTCAAATTTGAGGTCCCTCCCCAGAAACTACAGTTTTGAATTTTGTTTAATACAGTTTCAGTTTTGTTCGTGAAAGATAAATAAATAAATAATGTTGACTATAAGTTGATTCTTAATGCAAATTATTTTCTGTTGCGTGCTTTTCTTTCGTGGTTAGAGAGAAAGGAAGCCTTGTTATGGTTAGATATATTGTTGTAAAAACTAGATATATTTATATAAGTGGTAGGACATATTCTTATTATAAAAAAAATGTGATTTGTTTATTTATACCGGTATATCTTGTACATTTTACGGGGCAAATATTAAAGGAGGTGTATGTGTGTCTACGAAATATGTACATAATTGATTTACGTGTAGAAGATATAATTGATTACACTGAAAATTAAATATTTATCCAGAGTGAATGAATAAAGGGTTAAAGTATTAAACTTATGATTGGATTACAAATTAATTATTCTATTACAGGAAAATTTTTAGGCTTGTTGATCTTAGATCTTAGCTCTTTTAGTTATCAATGGAACTTAAAAGTTTATTTAATTAGCTCATAATTCAAGAGTGCAGTTTTGGACCTTAGCAGAGCAGTCCAAAACTATTGACTTACACCTAGTAAGTTGAGTTCCCTCGGTTTAAGTTTTTGGGTCATTGAATTCGCACTTGTGCCTTGAGAGAGTCGAAGAAATTAAGTGGTTAACTGTGCTTCCTGGCGGGAGCAAAGAAGACAAACATTGTCTTGAGGTTAGATGTAGAGTTTATATCTAATTGCATCACAATTTGCAACTGATATTTTCATAGGGGATACCTTGCAATCCATGGTTTTTTTTCCTGTGGATCTTTTCAGTTTGTCATTAATAAACAAATATATTCTCTCATGATTTGTACTGTTTTACTAGTATTGTCGGGCTAATTTTGCAATCTGTTACTGACTTAGGAAGCCGTTTCAGCTGGCGCAAAGTTGCTTTGCTTTCCTGAGAATTTCTCCTACATGGGTTCCAAATCTGGGGACAGTCTTAAGATTGCTGAATCATTAGATGGACCAGTTATGACTAAATATTGTTCTCTTGCAAGGTAGAATAATCCTGACTGTCAGTTGAATATGACTTGGTCCGGCTTTACCATTTCTATGGGCTATGTTATTAAGTACATAGGCTTATTTTCATTTTGTCTTCAGCTTCATACCATTCTATCCCCTCTTCATACATTTTTCATCTGGTTGATCCCACCCTAACCTTTCAGAAAAGAGAAAAACAAAGGGATAGTCTCTACTTTTTCCCAGTCACTGTTATGTAAGGATGCTTAATCAAAGAGTAATGCTAAATTGGATGGTTATTTATAGTTTGCTTGTTCATAAACTCTTCCATGGAAATACAAGTTTGTTCTTACCAATTGTAGATCATGTGAGTCAAATAATCTATTATCGCCCCATCATTGTGCATTAAAAGTATGTTTATCTGAACTTTGAGGTCAAATGACGCTCCTACTGTCATAAATTGCAGGGAGTCAAACATTTGGTTATCACTTGGTGGATTTCCGGAAAAAGGATCTGACGATGTACACTTATGCAACACTCACGTATTGATTGATGATGCTGGGAACATAAGAAGCACATTTAGAAAGATGCACTTGTTCGAAATTGACTTTGGCTCTGATTAACTTCATTTCAGTTTTGCATTATGCAATTATGATGATTCCATTTATTATATCTGAAGGTTTGATGTTGATGTGCCTGGAGGTGCTGTTTACAAGGAGAGCAGCTTTACGGAAGCAGGTAGTGCTCTATTCTCTTAAGATCCTGCAAAAGCTAGTTGATGATTATTTGCCCTCTAATATGTTAGCATCCATTTCAGTTAATTTTATATACGGAATTTGTGGATTAATATGCTGAGCATATCTAACATACCTCTTAATTACATGCATATATCACTGTTTAAAAGTACATTAAATGTGACTTAAGTCCTATGAGAGTTTGGACATTTTTGTGGTGCGAGTTTATACTTCCTAATACCTTAATAATAATTCTGCTTATTGGAAGCTGGGATTTGGTAGTGGAGCATGAAAAATTTTCTTGCATCTAAGCAAGACATTAACCTGTAATGATTAACTTCCACAGGAAAGGATATTGTTGCTGCTGAAAGCCCTTTTGGATGCCTAGGTCTAACAGTTTGCTATGATTTGAGATTCCCTGATCTTTATCAGCAGCTGAGGTTCCATCATGACGCACAGGTTGAAGCAAGAGTTTTTACATACTGATGTGCGGATATGAGATTATCTTTGACCTATTTCTTTGCCACGAAATTGTTACACCTTCATTTCCTTCCTGTAGGTTTTGTTGGTGCCTGCTGCTTTCACAAAAGTGACTGGTCAGGCACATTGGGAGGTTCTGCTTCGTGCACGTGCCATTGAAACACAATGTTATGTATGAAAGCTTGATTTCATCATGTTATCTCTAACTTCCTCTAAATTTCTTGTTCTGTAGACATCGTCATATTCATATTATTAGTTGAGGTCCAATTTTATGGCGGACCAAATTATTCTTCATATATACATAATAATGGCCTTATTATATGGTTTATTGGCAAAATGTAACTAGGAATTTCCCTGCGATACATTTTTGTTAATACACTGTTTATACTCAAATGTTATACTATTTTTAGACTCAGTGCATCACTTAAATATTTCACATGAATGATACTTCTGATCAAAAGTAAGGAAGTAAATTTAGCTTACCTTCCATCTTGAAAAATCGACACTGTGATCATCTGAGCTTTGGATCTAAGCTATTTTATATCTTAAAAGGGAATCGACTGATGATCTGTGAGAACTCTAGGTTGCCGAACCGAGGTTCTGATTTATTACCACTAGTTTATTTTGATAAAATCATTCAAGAATAAGTTTGTTAATTCGTGACGTGCTCAACACACATTATTCCAATAGGACACAAGTTTTTCATGCAGAAAGAAACGATTGTCAATGTTAAGATCATGTCCTTGAAAATGAAAAACCTTACAAAAAATGGCTTGGCCTCGGCGGTTTACCTCCAAGAAATTGATTTTGCACTTTTCCTTGCTTGAAAACCAAAGAGACATTTAACCTCCTAGAATCAATAAATTATTGGTGACTTATTTTATTTATTTACCTTCCAATGAGTATCCCACCATAACTTATTTTTCTGATATCCAAAATATCTAATTTCATTATTCATTTGGTTGAGTTGACTGATTTATCTCAGTTTCTTCTTGCCTAATCTATTTTTATTTTGACAATCATGAATATTCCCAGGTCATAGCTGCTGCACAAGCTGGGAAGCATAGTGATGAAAGAGAAAGCTATGGCGACTCCATGATAATTGATCCATGGGGGACAATTATTGGACGGTTACCAGGTCAGAACAATTTCTATTTTACCTCGTGGCACTTCACATATTTCAACTAGCCATCCACGCTCTCTCCTTTCATCAATAGTTTGTAGTTTTTTTTCCTCCTCCAACTTGTATTATGGAAATTGATTGGATGCAAATTAAAAACCATGCTTATCCGTTTTCTGTTCTATAAGATTCAGGGCTCGCCCACCGGTGGGCTTGTGGCTTATGTGGTTTTTTTATTTTAAGGGGGAAGAACTGAAAATTGCACTTTCACTTCCCGAAGTATAACAAAGATATAAATTTGTAAGGACATTGTAAACGTAAAAAATTATTTTTCATCAAAACAGTTATTAAGCTGTTAAAACCCTTCTCCTTCATCCAGGCTTAGGACCAACTACAATACGTATGTGGAGTTAAAACTTTACATGAGAGAGTATTTCATGTACAATTTTTTGAAGACAAATGAAATTTCAATATACAGTAATAAATATAAAAGTTAGCGTACCAAAAAAATCTGTGAAAGTTATATAATTGGTGAAAATCTTCAGCAATTGCATTAGCATCTTGCCTTGTATTAAGTAGTTTGAAACTATTGAATTACATGCTCCTTATGATTAAACATCGACTTCTAGAATAACTTTATTGGCCTTTTTAATATGAAATCGTCAAAGTTTGTATATCTTGACCAGATGATTTGATGCTCAAAGACATGAAACGAAATGTAAGTGCTATTGATAGGTCAGCCGTGGTGGTGATTTTCTTGGTCAATGGAACATAATGTCAGCTCTGACGCACATTCTATGTTATATTTTGTTGTTTTATATCGACTGTCTACTTGTACTGCTGTTATGGATATTGACTTTTCCTCTATGTTATGTTTTGTTGTTTCAGATCGACTGACTACTGGTATAGCTGTTGCGGATATTGATTTTTCATTAATTGATTCGGTGAGATCAAAGATGCCAATAGCTCAGGTGAACATCATAATTTTGATATCCATGAATTGATCTTGCCATCCACAAACATATAGCCCATCCTGCTTGCCTACTTAATCATATGCATGACTTTAAATTGTTCTTCTCGGTCCAGTGTGCTTATCAAAAGCTTTACTAGTTGTACATTGCAAGTTTCAAACTTCTTGTCTATGCTAGAGAATGTTTGGCTTAGACAAAACAAATAAATAAAAAGTAAAGTAATTAAAAAGAAAACTAAGGTCTTTTTGATTTAGATTGTTTAGATTTAGATTGTTTAAAAATAAATTTTGTGAAAATTTATTTTTTGGAGAATATGTAGTTTAAAAGTGGGGAAACGTTATGGGTCCATGTGCAAAATTATTTTATTGGGATAATGTGTAGTTGAAAATAAGTTTGAAGAAAAATAAGTTTTAAATAACGCATCAAACAGGGGCTAAGTTTTGGAACTTAGAATTACTTTTACTCTTCTTTTTTTTTTTTGGCAATTGGAAAGAAAAGTTAAAAGTAAATTATAAGTTGGACATAGGTTAGGTTAAGCTTAAAAGTTAATTTTATGTACTACTACTTTTTTAGCCTTGGACAAACGTGCTCATACGTCCACATATTTGCTCCAACATTATTATATGACTTGTATGGTTTTTCTTTTCAGCATCGGAAGCCAATAGAATTTTGGATGAGCAAACAGTAGCTCACTTGGTTTCATTTCTGTCAATTTCTCTTGGAGGGTTGCAACTTTGATGGCAATTGCACTTAGTACTCTCTTTTGGCACCGAAACACTTGTATGAGATTCTCACTGCTGTAGTTCTTCTTCTGGGTAATATATGTGGTGCTTTCTTGTCTTTGTATTATAAAACTAAAGATAATTTCAATAATGATGAGGATAAGTTGTACAAATCCTATTATATAACTCTTTTAATGGGGAATGATCTCTATTGATGTGTGTGTAGAGGTGTAAATTGGAACAGTCCACATAGGCAGGGGCTTGACGCGGTCCCTTTTTATGGCAGCTGGACAGCCTAGACGATCCAAACCATCTTTACACCTCTTTGTGGTGCGCATGCGCACTAGGTGTCTTAACTGAATCGCTTAAGTGTTGAATGCATAGCCTTGGTGTTTTATTTCGTTTTTAACAATAACTGCAGTAGGATTTATTACTTCATACTAATATATAAGGAAACCAATGAATTTGATAAATAATCTTGACTTCTAACTTAAGATGATTTGATAGTGTAGATCTTTAAAACCTTTATTTGGATGTGGGTATAGTAATTTTATATAGCTTTAGTAGATCTAAACCATTAGACTAGCTTAAATTAGTGATTATGATTATTTATCAAGTTTATTTGTCAAATTCAATGGTAAGAACTGTGAAAAATGCATGCATGAACATAAATTTGGCCTAAAATTATGATTTTCTTGGAGGAATTTTTATAGAACATGATTGTTTTTGCTTACAATATAACTTGAATAAATCTCTTAGAGAGAGAGATGCTTTCTGAATGAATACCAGTAAAATTTAAAATAAGAAAAAGAATTAGAAAGAGAAAAATACAGAAGTTTTCACATCAATGGTGTGTGTGAGCTACATTATTTTGGAAAAACGTATTTTGAAATAATAGATTGATGGAGAATTGATGGTTGAAAAAGAGGAAAAAATTATTGATGTGATGAAAAATATTATTTTATTGAAGAATGTGTGGTTGAAAATGAGTAGAAAAATAAGAATTAAAATTTTAATGTGTATCAAACAGAGGTCAAACATAAAATTTTAAAATATTGTCATAAGCATAAATTTGGAGATGCCACCTTTATTAGGTGTAACAAGTACGTGGAATAAAACGTATACATTCTCTACAATATTCCTGATGAATAATAATAATAATAATAATAATAATAAAGAACCCTTCAAACCATGGTTAAATGCTGAGAGCAGATACATTTAGAATGTTTTCATGGTTAAATGCAAGGCAAAAAATGTCTCAGGTCTTTTGCCAACAGTTGCAAAATACAGGGAAAAATAACAATGCCAGAGCCCATGGCATCACAATTACTGTAAAGTTGCTAAAGAATCCCAGTATTGTTTTATTTGACAGTTGCTATGAGAGACGCTTCAACAATCAAAAGAAAACAAAACCGACCCAAAGAAAGAAACCTATATATATAATGTTATGGCTTGTCGAGTAAAAAAAACTAAAATCTTGTCCATTATAGTTTACATCTGCGTCCCAAATTGCTCTAAATTACGTACATCGTCATTTCAACTTGAATTCCCCCAATTCAATACCAATCATTCATCATTCCAGTAGAAAGTCTCGAGTAGAATCTGGACTTGCAAGAAGATCAAAAGGTTTGCCTATGGTGTCTTTCAAAATAGTGATTTGGCCTTCTTTCAAGAGTATATCTTCGTCGAGGGTCTCTATCTTCTTTTTCAACATGTTGATCTCAGAATTCAGTAACATGTTCTTCTCACTATATTGCTTAATCTCCTCCCACATTAAATCCCTCTCTTCGGATACTTTTGGTAGTATCCCCCCTGCAATTGTCAGTTCTTTCTTACATTCTTGCAAATCAGTTCGAAGTTGATTGATAATATCATCCTTCTTCATCATCTGCAAACAAGAAGAAAAATTAGCATGGAACCAATAGCAGATAACTGAGGGCAATATTTCCAAAATTTGAGAGGCAATGCCGCAAAAGTGGCACATTAAATTTCTGTTTAATTACAGAATATGCAAAAAATAAAATAAAAAATCTAAGTGGGTTAATTTTTAGGAACTCTCTAGACATTCTCTCTACAGTTCCACTTTTACTCAGAGAACACAATATCAAGATTCTAAGATTTCACTTGTAAATTAAGTTTGTTTCTTAATCTAATTGAATTTGTATCTGGTCTTTCAAATGATTGCTATATCTGTTAGCAGAACTGCAGAAGCATATCATATCAGCTTAACAATGCCTATGTATTTCCTACTTTGCATACGTGGAGATCAAGCAATTAACAGAATCTATTGTGTCATCTGGATTAGCATTCCACTGTACATGTCATGTCATGTAATGTATCTTTTCCAGGAATGTATAGTCCTGCTAATTCGACCTAATGCCGAGAGCCTGCACAGATGAGACCAGTGTTCATTCCAAAAAATATCAAAGAGTTTGGACAGAAATGAGAATACTCAATATTTTATTAAATATTCAATTATTTCAGCGACCCCGGTATATCTTAAGTAAGCTACTTGCAACTTCGCCTCAAATTTTGCTCAGAAGCCCATTTATGCATGGAAAAGTGGGGTCATCTCATTTCAACTCTGTTTACCAGAAATTGGGTTAGTTAACCAAATTGGAATAAAATATATTTGGGCCTTGTGATGTTCCTCAAAAGCTATGAAGACCCATTCCTTGGCCTTATGATGGTCCCCAATGTTATGTAAATCCAATATTTTTGGGCCTTGAAATGTTTTTTAACCTCTGTAATTTATGGGATAAAAATATTAGCTGAGCTAATTATATCTCTGGCTTCACAATTACCTACTCTTCTTCTTCTTCTTCTCTATTTTTTTTTTTTGTGTACTATATGGAGGATGAAATCTGCTACATAGTTATACAGGCTATAAATCATATAATTCTTTCTCTGTCATGTCGTCTAAGTGTAATTGTCAAGTTACCTGTCACTTTAAGGGGATTTAGATAATTTTTTTCAAATTGGGAGTGTTTAAAGATCTAAGCACGTGAAGTTTACAAGTTCTGCTGCCGCTATGCATCGTTTCCTCCATTTAATCCATCTCTGCCATTTTCTTATGTACATGTTTATAACAATTCTATCAGATATAATATTTGCACATGAAGACCTTTACAACAGATCAAAATGCAATCAGATAACAAATAAAACTATAAACAACGCTGCAAAGAGTAAGATAAGCTCATAGATGAGAACATATAATGTTGCCTGTTGCAGAAGAAATAATAGTTGTTTGAACTTACCTGAATTTCAAGATCTTTCATCTTGTGGTTTACACAAGAAAAATTATCCAATGCATTTTGCACTTCGCATTTGAGTATGTCATTACCTCTGACTGCTGCAGCCAGCTCAGCTTGAAGTTGCTCCACATCGAGCTCTTTGGAATAAAGCTTCTCACGCAACAAACTTGTCAATAAGGTCTCTGCTTTTAACTCGGATTGGATTATCTCCTACGCAAGATATACAGATACTTACAAACTGGTATTGAAAACAAAACAAACTAGAGTGAAAAATAAGCCCCTGTTTGATGCCCATTAAAAAGAGTTTCTTTAGAAAAATGAGTTTTGTAATAATGATTTTTGTGGAGAATATGTAGTTAAAAAGTAGGGAAAAAGTTTTGGGTTTTTGTGCAAAATATTCATCGTGAGAATGTGTGATTGAAAATGAGTCTTAGAAAAAAGAATTTTTGAAGAATGACAGACAAAGGTACTAAATTCAAGTGTGGGCTAAAATTAAAAAACAAAGGACTCAATGAACCTCTGATTTTCGATCATCTAGTTTATATGACTCATCATTTAGTCTGGATGATTGAGTTTCCAGGGTAACTGGGCCAAGTGTGTCGTGCAACTTCATGGATTTTGCATACAGCACACTGGAGACGGTCTGCACACTCCTTGTCAAGTTTTCATTGGCCCGCTCAAAACCTTGAAGCTTCACTTCACATTCAAGAATAAATTGGCAATCTAAACCTGTCTCAGATCCATGTCCACTTTTCAGTGTGCGTCTTTCGTTGGCTTTTATATATTCAAGTAACTTTCTAGAAAGTTGGCTGTTCTCCATGAGAGACGGAAGCACTTGATTTATCAAGCAGCTAATACGATTCTGTAGTTCTTGATCTAACTTAAAAGTTAAAGTTGCACCATCTTTCCCACCGTTTTTCAGACGATTCAGTAGATCTATGTTCTCACGCCTAAGTGAATCAACTTCAAGCCTGTAAGATTCCACCTCCTTTCTCAGGGCATGCTCCACTCCGGTCAATCTCATATGTTCCACTTGCAGCTTTGCAAACTCGAAATCACAGTTCTCTAAAGAGACTTTCTTTCGAAGATCTTCACAGAGCCCTCGCAATCCATCTATTGTTTTCTCTTGATCTCTACAGGTCCTTTGCAGTCTACTGATGGATCTGTGCATATCCTTGCACTCAACAGCTTTCGCCTCATAGTTTCTTCGAAAGCAATCTCGATCTTCTTCTGCTGCTCTAAATTTGTCTTGCAGTTCAATAAGATTTTTCTGTAAATATTGCTTTTCCTCTCTAGCTTCATTGACTTGAGTTGTTACGCTTTCAAGGTGTTTCTCTGAATTAGTAATTCTGGTTCTAGTATCCATTTCCCTTTCACTGAAGGAAGATACTTCCCTTTGAAGGGAAACATTTTGCTCTGCGAGCTCCCTAACCCTCTCTCGAAGCCTATGCTCTTCAGACTGATATTTTTCAACTTTGTGGGACCACTCAATTGATCTCCTGTCCAATTCCTTTTCAAGTGCCAACTGCAACTCATGCTTTTCCTTCTCCAATCTCCGGGTCTGTGTGCTTGACTCTTCCCTTGCTAGTTTGAGCTCTTCCCTTAGTAAGGCCTTTTCAGCAATCCGGTCCTGTAGGACAGCTGAAACCTCTATGGCCATTTTTACCTTTTCCTCCGTTAGGCTTTTAATTGTCTGAATCAACACTGGCACATTGCACCCTCTTACCTGAAAAAAGTTTTCCCGCTCAAGTTCTTCTGAAAGGTACGCAGCACGGTCATCAGCTTCCTTGAATTTTCTAAAAAGTTCAATATCTGTATCGTCAGTAGCCTCGAAATTTAGTGCAAACCCATCTTTATCACTGAAAGAAGTCTCTTTCTCCGAGAATCCTAAAGTTTCTTCATGATGATATCCATCAGTAGTCTCAGGACGCCCATCTAGTGTGCAGTTCTTTGTAGAAACTTCATCAGAATATGCACTGGAACTTTCGTTAAAGGTTCTGCTATAGATATCTTCAATAGTGATTGGGGTCTCCGAATCATATTCTTTTGACCTAATCTTAGACAAAACTCGAGATTGGGTAAGTCTCTCGACCACATGCTTTGCAAGTTTTCTAGGGGATTCACGGCAAAAGCCATTCTCCTCCCAATCTCCAGATGACAACTGAACCTGAGATACTATTGCTTCTCTGAAGGATTGAGACTTTGGTTTCTGCTTCCTGCCATCATTTGGTGAAACAGGTGCAGTAGATTGAACTCTTGGTGGCCGCATTCTCCCAGAGTTGCCATTGTCAATGTGATTTCTCGTGGAAAAATGGGTCATTGAAGCACTCGTATCCATCTGTTGTTCTCCATCGATGTAACGATCCAAAACTTTATTTGATACATTACTGGAGCCATATGAAGACGCGTCGGATATGTCAGAATGTTCTCGCATTGCAAAACTATCTGATTTCCCCACTCTCTGCTCATTTCGAACCATACCAAGTTCAAAAAAATTTGTCCTGGATTGTCTCTCAGGAGTTGGAGTAAGACAACTGAATGAAATAAAAATTGCAACAATCAAGACCAAAAGGAAAAATGTTTACATTGCCACGGCTTGGAAAACAAATACCACTTAAAGCCATGATAACAGCATTACAAATTGCTTACCGGGTGGAATGTTGACCAGATCGCTTGTGTGAATTACTGGTACTACGAGGTGATCCACCTTGATCGGCAAAATTCCCATAGTGTAGGGCTCCAGAAGAATATGAAAGGCTTCTTCTAAGACAAGGAGCAGTATCAAAAACCTGATTTTCCGAGCCCTGTTTTTCTTTTCTGGGCTTGTTAATACTTTCTGTTGGTCTCTCCCAGTAGACTTGCTTATCTGTTGATGGTGGTGAGACTTGATTACTGTTTTTGCCGTTAGATGCATTTGATCTAAACGAAAAAAGCTTCTTCATCTTTATGTCTTCAGCTCCAACCACTAATATTTATCATGAGAATTGTCAGTAGATCTATATAGAAGAAAATATAGAAACATTTACATAGATTGCTATGTGCAACATATGATACCACATGCAAATCTAGACATCATTAAAACAAAATAGCTCCACCAACTTCCATATAGATCAAGAAAACACCAGTTGTACGCCAGAAGATATACATATGAGAAGCACAACCAGAAACATAAAGGAGTATCCTAAAAAAAAACATCATTTTCATCGGTTATAAAGTTTCAGAACAAGGAGACATTATTGCAAGCAGCAATGTAAAATACCAAGTTCTCATAACCTATTAGCATACAATATTTCTTTCTTGAATCTGAACTGCACCATGAAGCAACAGAGAAAATCCAGAAGATATTATAATCTCCACACCCAGTAAAACATAAAACAATTAAACTGGAAAGTGCAATAAAAATAGGCTTAAACAGCTTGATATCACAACCTGTAACTCCCTGCTACTACAGTAGTAACAGTACAATATGTAAGCTAAAAAACTGAAAAGCATAATTCAAAATAATTAATTAATTTTTCTGCAAGTGCAGCATTGATTTGAGTGGCCTTTACCTTTACCAGCAATCATGGGACTCCTCTTGTACAAAAGTATAATTAATCAATGTGTTTCTCAGTCATGATTAGAAAAGTATTTGTGTTATAAGTTGTTATTAGTGTCAACATGATTCCTGGGGCTTAAAGACCATCCTACCCACAATTCTTCACATTGTCTTTATACACTAAAACACCACCTAGACTTTTTCGAAGAGTGTCTTGGGTTGTGTTTACAACAAGTTACTTATTTCAACAAACGAACTTAAAAACATGTTTTTCTAGAAAGTAGCTTTTAAGCACGACCAAACATTCCCCTTGTGAACGACGTGTCAATTAACATAACAATATCTGCCACTTTGCATAGAAGAAAAGAAAATCTAAAACCCTTTCCATTTCAAAAATATAATATCACACAAACCAAGAAAGATTAAGAGAATAACTGTAAATTGAAAACCCATTTCAGATCGGTAAATTTTTTATCTTAATTAAATATAAATCCCCAGATTGTTTCCAGAATATAACATATCTTGAAATTTATCCATATCCAGAGCAAAATCACATTTCTAAAACCCTACAGAAATTGCATTAAAGGGAAAAGATAAACAAAGATTAAAATACAGACTCACAAATTCATTAGCCGTACAGAAAAAAAAATAATGAAAAACGAAATCCCAAGATCGTCTTCAAGAGAAAAAGAAGAAAGAGGAAATTGCATTTTTTCTTGAAATTATCGAACTCCAGTAAAACAGAATCACCTTCATCAAACCCTTAAAAAACACATTAGAATAATGAAAAAAGTTATTAAAAAAACTCACAAATTGCTACTTTTTTCTCTCCCAGCGATAAGCAACGAAGTGACCGTTAGAGACTATAATTTCAGGGGTATACGAAGGATAGACACAGCAAAACCAAACTTATCTGATTAATATTTCAAATAGCTAATTTAATGAATCGAATCAAATTATCATTTTCAAATTAAATAAATTCAACGCTACAGGCTGTACACCAAATACAAGTCTAAATATATTCAAACAATTTCAAATTCAAAAATGAAAAAATAAGAAGAACTTCCAATCAACGTATCCCGAAATCCAAGGAACGCCGTATGTATCAAATTTAAAGACAAAATCACTATCAATAAATTTCGATGTAAATACACATATTTCCATATATACACATAATTACGTATATACACAGAGAGCATATAGAGTGAGTGAGAAGGAGTGAACAACCTCAAATGGCGGCTGATTAATGTGAAAATTGTTGGCTGAAATTTCGAGAAATTGGAAAGAACGAAGTTATAGAGAGAGAAGAAAAAAAGAAAAAAAAACAAAGCGTTTCCTTTTTGTGTTGAACTCGAGAGCCTCGACAGCACTCACAGTGTGTATGATTAGAGTAAGAGGATAATTAATGAAAATGATAGGGGTAAATTTGTCAAGCGATAAATGTTTAAAATTTCGATGCCGCGTATAAGGCGGAAGGTTTTGCCTTTTTTGTGTGGGGGCCACGGCCTCAAAACATTATTTCTAGCTGGGTCACCAATCTTTGAGCCCCGTGGCGATAAGATCTCGAGCCTTCTATTTGAGACACCTCAGGTCCCCAACTTACGGAAAAACTATGCTACCGCAACCTTAGCTGATGAAATAGGTCAAATGTTCAAAATTTAATTTTTTTAGAAAACAACTATCTAACCCTTAATTTAAATCGATTGTGCTACATTTATATAACAGATTTATATAATATTTTACATACACATGATATGGTAAGATATGATTGGATCAAAATTTCTTTAACCAAATAAAAAAAACTTTCTCGCTCTATGTTTGACATTTCATCTGTGTGGAAAACATTATGTATTTTGAGCTAATAGTTTAAAGTTTAAATCGATGCTCATTATCTATTTTGATTGCTTGTTAATTACAATATACATTTTCAAAACTAATAACAATGAAATTCAATAGAACAGTGGTCTTTTAGTGAGTGTTTGACATTCATTTTAATGAATTGAAAATTTTTGGAATAGTGATTGATGGAAAAATGCGTGGTGAAAAAGTGATAAAAAAATTTTAAATTTTTTTTAATATTATTTTATTTGAAAAATGTGTGATTGAAATAAAAAAATAAGAAAGAGAATGAGTGTCTAGAGCTTAATTAATATTGACATTTATCATTCGTGATGTGACGTTGACGTCAATAATCCGCAAAGAGACAAGAGACAATGGTGGGAAAGGTGGTAGGGTGGATTAGGTTGGGTTGGGAAGAAAATGTTAATTGAAATAAGGATGTAGTGGTTATTTTAAACAAAAGTAAGGATGGAGTTGTTATTTCAAACAAGATTTGACTTTTTAATGATCAAAATATAATTGGATCTTACTACTTGTATATAGAAATTTGTACATAGGGCGTGTTCGGTATGGATTAAAATCAGATTAAAATTGAAAAATTAGTCGTTATGTTGACTTTTATGAGATGAGAAGAATCCATAACGACCGTATTTTCAATTTTAATTGGCTTTTAATCTGTACCGAACAGGGCTATAATGAATTGTATAATATGACGTGGATGAAAAAGTTGATTGTATTTCAAATGGACAAATGATAGAATATCGTGTGACATTATGTAATCCATTATATAAATTTTTATGTACATGTAGCAAGATCAAAAGTTGGGAACCCCTGTTGGAATATTCCCAATTAATATGATGTCGATAACATAGCTATTTCTTTCACCGATCTCCTTTTGAAGAATGCATTCCTAATCCGATAGGGGCGAACGGATTTGTTTTTTCCCAACTTGGCAAATCGCATCCACACACGACATAAAAGGAATTTAAGAAGTACATATTGTGGACTATGATATACGACGCTTGTTGTAGTCAAATTAATTTAAATTTTTCTTTTTTATTTTTTATGCTTATTAGGGGTGTGTTTGAGCCACATTATTCTGAAATAATGTATTTTGGAAAATGTGTGGTTGAAAAAGAAGGAAAAGTTATTGATATGATGTAAAATATTATTTTATTGAATAATGTGTAGTTGAATATGGGTAGAAGAATGAAAATGAAAATTTTAATGTGTATCGAACATGGATTAGAGATAAAAATACATTTATCTAAAATTTGGAAGCTAAATCACACATATATTTGGTCATGTGACGCTTGGCTTAATAATGTATTTATATATTGTTTTTAAAATTTAAAACTTTCTNGTATTTTGGAATAGTAGATTGATGGAAAATGTGTGGTTGAAAAAGAAGGAAAAGTTATTGATATGATGTAAAATATTATTTTATTGAATAATGTGTAGTTGAATATGGGTAGAAGAATGAAAATGAAAATTTTAATGTGTATCGAACATGGATTAGAGATAAAAATACATTTATCTAAAATTTGGAAGCTAAATCACACATATATTTGGTCATGTGACGCTTGGCTTAATAATGTATTTATATATTGTTTTTAAAATTTAAAACTTTCTCCCTGTTAATAACTTCATTTGACTTTTGTTTAACGGGTTTCAAGGCCATGGCGGACGAAATAATTTGTGATCTTTTCTAAAATAATTGTAAAAATAAATTTAAATGAAAAAAAAAAAAATTTAACTTACAGAGTCATTGTGTTGTCATCGATACAAACGAAATTATCAACTACAATAACTTTAGTAATCATCGACACATGTTCATCGACAATTACTGATCAGTGATGTCATCAACAGTACTTTGGTCGCCAATCGCTGGTGAAAAAATATTTGTAACTTCTTCATTTTATTTTATTTTTCTTATAAATATCATCACTAACTTATAACTTCTGATATTACAATATCTTAAAAGAATATATAATTATGACATTCAGTTTAATTCTTTTTATTAATACTAGTCAGAAACACGTGCAATGCACGTGCCATGATGTAATTGA
>CAIGRK010088685.1:0-12953 GCA_903798315.1 Fraxinus greggii
AGAACCGAATAGAACCGGACCGAACCGACCCACGCTCAGCCCTACACACATTCCCCATCAATCAACTATTCCAAAATACATTCTTTCAAAATAATGTAACTCAAACACACCCTAGAAAAATTGTGAGCCTTGTGAATGTGTGGTTAAACTTAAAATTTGATCGGTTAAAATTTTCTATCAAAATTTTTCTAAAGCATTTAGTGAACTATACACATTTTATCAACTAAAAAGTATTTCATATTTTAATCGATATTTATTCTCTTTAATAGTGTCATACATACTTTTTCTTTATTTGTTGGGGGGTCAAAATTATATATTTTTTTAGTGTATTTTGATTAAAAAATGATAAAATATGTGATTAAAAAGTTGTGATCTCATGAAATATTTGATTAAAATTAATGATTGACTTTGACTTAGATAAATAATTAAAATTTTAATCTCCATCAAGGGATATATTAATTGCTTGTAAATACTAGCATTGATTCGAGAATTTACCTCAAGAATAGTGGTCATTCAGTATTATTTTTCAATTTATTTTCTTCCAATAGACCATAACTAACCCTTTTTCAAAGTGCACGAGAATTCCATATTAAAATTTGCAAAGAACTATTTAATATCAGTAAGAATATTTTATAAAATAATTTAATGACATATTTTCCAATCTTTAAATATACATACATGGCATCTTGGGCAATGACCCTAACAACCCTTTCTATACATGAACATGATTACGACATATATTCTTTCTTTCTTTTTTTATTCCAAAAAATTAAGATGGGGTCCACACTGCATTCACCTAATCTCCCACTGAATCCAACCTCCCCTCAACCCTTCACGAGACGGCACCGTATAGATATTCAAAAATTCACTACTCTCTCTCTCTTGTTTCTCTCTCATCACGGTCCAAAAATAATAATGGCGTAATCATTCTCGCCGGATCCATGGCTGTAAAGACAATTCACTTTTCTTTCACAACTTTTTGTGACCTAAGTTGATTCTGCCTTTCACTTTCACATTTTATTGTCATCGACGTACCTCGATTCTTGAAATCATTTGCTGGTATGGCTTCTTGAAAAAATAAAAAATAGCCATTGATAATTAGGAAAAAATATAATCTTGTTGGCTAGTAAGATGTTTTTCAAAAATTCAAAATTGTTGTCCCGACTTGAATGTTTCACTACTAAAATCTTGAGGCGCCAAAATTTTAGTATACATAGTTGAATGCAATCCATTATGTGTAAAGACAAAAATATTCATATTTCACTAAATTTTGACACTTCAAAAATATAGTGAAAATATTAAAATTTTAGTGGTAGTACAATCAAAGAGTCAATCAAAGCTGGGAAAATAGATCTGGCCCATGTTTGGTATAGATTAAAATTAAATTTTCATAAAAGCTGATGAAATGTGATTGAAAAATTGTGAGTCCCATAAAATGTATATTAAAATTAATAGTTGAATGGGACTTAAAATTTTAATCTATTACAAAAAAGGGCCTAAAATTATTTTTGAGTTTCACTCGAAAATGTGGAAGAGCAGCAATGATTAATTTGATAACTAACTCTATGTTAAAAACTATATTGTATCACCTAACAAAATTATTCGAATTTTCGTTTTTCCTTTTGAAATAATTCTCGTACCCCTTGAAATCGCATTACTTGTAACTTTTGTTATTATAAAGAGTAATATTATGTAATGCAAGCAGTGCTTAACATCAGCTTAAATGTCAGTGTCACTACCTCCTTAAATTTCTTGTGTTATATAGCGTTATCCTACTGTGAATTAGATTTTTACAAGTTAGCAAGTGTACACCTTAAGTCCCTTTTTGGTGGCCACTATTTTCAGAAAATAATATTTTGAATTGTGATTTTTAAGAATATATGTGGTAAAAATGTAGGGAAAACAATGTACTGTATAAATGTGTGGTTGAAAATGAGGAGTTAAGACTAAAGCTAGAGTTACATCATTGTAAAAACATTACGATTTGGTTAATAGCCTAAAAATTATATATTAAAAATTGGGATGTAAGTTGCATTAGAAGAAATTTCACTCAAAAATCTCGACGAAACATTAGAACGTGACTTTTTACAACAAATTTTCATCATTAAAAGTGAATTTTTTTTTTTCATTTGCAACTTCTTCTCTTTTTAAATGAATTTATTGCTTTTTCTTATTCTCTAATTCTTTTCCGATCTAATCATTTAAAATTTTGACCCTTAATCTTTTTCGACTCACTTTTAGGTGGTCATTTCAAAACACTGGTTAATTATGAACTAGTGATAGGATATTAGAAAAAGGAGAGTGGTCCAACTGAGTCTATGGCTGACCGACTTTTAGAGAAGCAGCCGTATAAGATAAGGAGAGAGATAAAATAGAGAATAAATAATCTCTCTTTGGCTAGGTTTCACAGTAGATGTGTATTTTCTGCTAAGATTCAAGCATGCAACTCAGCAAGACTTCACCTCTACTGATGTAATCAAGTTTCGTGTTCCATTTTCATTTTGTTTTCAACGAAGTTACAAGAATTTTTCAAGAATTTAGCTATATTCAGCAAATTCTTGATTCTATCTTCTTGTTGCTGATTACATACATAGAAATATATACATATATACCCACTGCAGCTCTTGAATTTTGCTCAGATTTAGTTCAAGTTTCTGTCTCAGAAAATGATGTCTGATGATGGGATTAGAGGGCTCATTCAAGATCCTAATCCAATTTCCAATCCTATCAGTTCTAATTCAAACCCATCTAAGAGGAAAAGAAATCTTCCAGGAACCCCAGGCAAGCATAGTTAATTACATCAGAGTTTGCTGTTTCTTTTTTGTGAATTTTTTTTTGTTTGATGTAATGAAGTTTTGGTTAATTACATGTAGATCCAGATGCAGAAGTGGTAGCACTGTCGCCAAAGTCTCTGATGGCAACAAACAGATTCATATGTGAAATTTGCAACAAGGGTTTCCAGAGAGACCAGAATTTGCAGTTACACAGAAGAGGTCATAATCTTCCATGGAAGCTTAAACAAAGAAACAACAAAGAAATAATCAGAAAGAAGGTTTACATATGCCCAGAGAAAACCTGTGTTCATCATGACCCTTCAAGGGCACTTGGAGATCTTACAGGAATCAAGAAACATTATAGCAGAAAGCATGGAGAGAAGAAATGGAAGTGCGAAAAATGCTCGAAAAAATATGCAGTTCAGTCTGACTGGAAAGCTCATAGTAAGATTTGTGGGACTAGAGAATATAAATGTGACTGTGGAACCCTTTTCTCCAGGTACTTTAATTGAACTTCTTCATCATATATGATGTATACACAAAGTTCTATTTATTGCAAATCATAAGTATAGTATTCTAGGATTAGTTTGTTGCGAGTTGTGACATTAATGCTCAAAATTGATGTGAATTTAATGCAATTCATAAATTTCCGGTAAACTACATTGAGTTCGATTTGTATATATCAAACAGAAAGGATAGCTTTATCACACACAGAGCCTTCTGTGATGCATTAGCAGAAGAAAGTGCAAGATTTACTTCAGTTCCTTCTGCAAATATGAGTTTCGGAAACGAATTGTTTAGTAATATTCAAAATGCTAGTAGCTCGCAATTTTCTGGTGTGTTTAGGCCAGAACTTGCTGGATTAGAGCAAGGAAACCAGCTGAATCTGGATTTGCAGAAACCTAGGCTGCCACTTTGGCTAGAAAATGCCAATTCTCATCTGAATTCCATTGGAAATCCAACTGGTTCTAATGCTTTCTTGGGTTCAAGTTCAACTAGCTTGCCAGAATTGGTTCAAATGGCTTCACAGAATCAGTGGTTCAGTAGGGGCCAAGAGGCATCATTTACAGGTGGGAATTCTTCAACTTCTGCATTGAATAGGGTACTGAAAGAGGAAGAAGAAAACAAAGGAAATTTGTCTGAAACCATAAGTTCACTGTATTACACCAATACCCATAATCAGCCAGAAACAAATCCACCAGCTCCTATGTCTGCTACTGCTTTATTGCAGAAAGCAGCCCAAATGGGATCAACCAGAAGCAATTCTGCAATTTTTGGTACGGGTTTTGGACACATGAGCTCATCTTTTTCTAGTCTTGGCAACTTCAATTCTTTGAACCAAAATAGAAATGAAGTCCAGAGTCTTGAAAAAGCAGAGAATTTCAATGGATTAATGGCTTCCACATGTGCTTCAACAATGTCTACTAATCATGGAGGTTTGTTCCTTGGTGATATAACCACTAGCCCATTAATGAACAGTTCAAGAAACGCAGACCCTTCAATGATGATGCCAAAGAGTACTGGAAATCAAAATCAATCAACTGGAACTGAAGCTACAAACAGTCTCACTAGAGATTTTCTTGGAGTAGAAGGCAATGAACATCGACAGTTCTTGCAACAAAATGAGTTATCAAAGTTTGCTTTAATGGGTTCTGCAATGGACTTAAGCCATTACAGCAAAAATCGTTGAGCTCTCCCAAAATGGTAACTACGCAAATTTTACCGAGAAGATGAGGTAAATTCTGAAGGCAAAGCCTCCATATGCCGGACTGCACGAAGGAGAAGAGATCTTGTGACCTGTCAGAAAGTTTGGGGTCCACAGCATGTTTGAAATAGACGTGACAAAAAGTGACTTGGCAATCACAAGCTAGGCATCCGTATCACTGCATGTTGAAATCTCTTGCTTTTTTTTCTTTTTCTTTTTCTTTTTTCTAGGGTTTGATGGACCACTCCACTGTGAAGCCTGTGATTGTTATGCAGTACATTTTTGCTCTTCGGAATTTTGAATAAAATTGAAATTTACCTATTAACTTTCAACCATAAGGAGAAAAGTATAAGCAATAATGTTGTAGCTAGTCCTTTCGATTAAACTCTAATTTTTTTGTTGAAAAGCAATTCTTTTTCTGCACTCTCTTAGCATATATTTGCTTCAATTTCTTTTCTTAGCAGTATTAGGGTCCCCATTGATTCCCAACAAAGTATTCACCTACAATTCCATGTTCAAAAATACAAATAAGCTGAATATAAAATTTTGAGAAAACGAAACAACGAAAGAAGCATTTTCACTAAATCCCGTCTTTTTATTTCATTGACTTATAGTTCGAAAAGAAAGATAGATTTACATGTAATGAACACCGCCTACCATATCTATTCAAAAGTTTGAGATGCTTTTCTTGCACGAGAAATGGGGTACGTTAAAACATTTGAGTCTGTCACGATCTAAATATTTGTCTAATTTCCATGTATTAATGCGGTAACTTTTTATTGTCTTATGCATCAAATAACAAACTGTCACATATATACTACGTAGGCGACTACCGGTAGTTCTCACCATGAATAACATTACTCTTATTAATTTGGTCATTTTGGACTACGCTTAAATTTGAATCCAAATTTAATTTCTGACAGTTATAAATAAATATAAAATAGGTATTTTATTATTATTATTTTTTTTCATATCCTGGACTGCATAAAGAAATTTTGCTGAAATTCCACTTTACTCCCTAAAAGCATAAAATTGCAAATTGGTCCCAAATTTACCAAAATTTGAAATAAGCCTTCTAGACCTCAAGTGATGACTCTCTTACTTATAAGTAACCTCAAAATAATTTATTTGTCGATACATATCCAAAATGTGCAATTTTCCTCAAATCGAGTTCTACTTTGAGATTAACAAGATGAACAAATATAAGGAGAGCTCATGTTACATATTGAAAAATACCTGAAACTAAAATCTGCATTTTGTATTTAATTTAAAGAATATGACGTACGTCTTAAGAAATTGAGAAAAAAATTGTAGCACGAGTTCCATACACACGTTCTTATAAGACCAATGGAAGTGTAAGAACGGATCCACGTTTCTTCATTGTGTGAGACTTTAAAATTTTTATGACGTCATTGATAATGATTATGGTAGTGTTGGCTCTTCATGTAGCATGTTTCATTTTATTATATTATTTATATCCATAGTAGGTGTGTAGTAATGGTGGATTCACGTCAAACTCATCATATACATTTGGGAGACGTTCGAAATGGGTGGGTCAGGTTGAGCCGACCCATATGTATGGGTTGGTGGAGAAGTTAATTTTGTTAAATTCAAAAATTAACCATCCAACAATTCTATGATCCCAAAGATAGATATACACACACAGGGACGGATCCAGGATTGGATCTAAGACCGGGCTACAAAATTTCTAACTGGGCTAATACGCGAAAAAAAAGAATTTTTACACATGAAAAACAGAAATGGGTGGGTCAGGTTGAGCCGACCCATATGTATGGGTTGGTGGAGAAGTTAATTTTGTTAAATTCAAAAATTAACCATCCAACAATTCTATGATCCCAAAGATAGATATACACACACATGGACGGATCCAGGATTGGATCTAAGACCGGGCTACAAAATTTCTAATCCGGCTAATACGCGAAAAAAAGAATTTTTACCCATGAAAAACTGTTTTAAGAAGAATAAACCTTACAAAAATCTTTTTTTTTTTTGGGCCATTGGGTTGGGGTGGGGTGGGCCCAGCCCAGCCCCCCACTGTATCCGTCCCTGTACACACACACACACACAAACAAGAAGATTGTAATTTATATGTAGGGTTCGTTTGATTGGTTTAAATTTCATGAAAAATGTCATTCGAGAAATTCATTTTTTAATTTGGTTGTTTGATATGAAAGTGGAAATTGTGTTCGAATTCCAAGGTACAACCACTTTAAATTTGTTTTTTGCCAATTTCGTGGAAAATGCATTCATATGGAGTACTTGAATTTTTATTTTTCAACTTACATGGAATTAAAAAGTCTTTCCACATTTTCCAATCAAATAGAACTTAGGGAAAAATGGTGAAAATTTGTCCATATTCCTAAGGCAAAATAGAAAAAGGCTAAAAAAATTGGATTCTGGCATGTAATTATCAAAGAAGTTGGTTCTTGGGATTGCAGAAAATAAGTATTGTTCGTTGTGAAAGTATTTGGAACAAAAAGAGAATTCCAGTCTTGGAATTTTCAAAGCTCGAAAAAGGTTCCTATAAGCATTGACACATATGCCTAAGCCATCGTTCCTCAATAGGTTAGCAGAGTCTGATGCATTAGCAAGGGCGTAAAACTGAACGAATCCTTAAATAATGAAGACATAGGAGATGTCAACTGACGTGTACGATCGATCATCTTGTGTCCAATCTTCTGGGACAAAGCATATGTGTTGCAATGAGTAAGGTCTTTTTCATTCGATCAAACTTGGGCTATGTTCCTACCAATTTACTATTTGAAAAAACAAGAAATATAAATGACAATATAGAGGGGACATAAATACCTCCAACATACGAAAACATTAGCAAAATGATGTACTTGGGAAGGGTTGAAAGACCATAATTCCAACGGACAAGTAACAGTATGAACTAAAATATTCGAGACGCCGATAACAAAAGTTCATGAAATCTGTACTTGAAAATTTGTAAATACCACAAAATATGTGTTGAAATTAAAATTTGCCTAGTTAAACAAACACTTAAAACTTCACCAAGGATTCTTTTAGGAACAAATACAAAATTTTGTCCGACTTCAAGGCCATAATTAAGGTTCTCGATAAGGTCTTGTCTTAGAGAACCGTCTTCGAAATCGTACCCGTAAATGGTAAACTTTTCTTCAAGTTCTTCGTCAATTTGTACATCTTTACAAATCTATTCAAAAGAACACATATATAGTTAATTTTACCCATACAATTTATGTGACTTGCATCTTTTTAACCACGCATATCATCAACTTTTATCGAAATCTATTACAAATTTGATTTTAATCTACGCTAAACATGGGCTTAATTTATTTATTTCGGTGAAGGTTAGTTTAGTAAAGAGTTTTACATATCACACAAATTGATATAATTCTTAGATTACAAAATCTCAAGATACTAAAATGGGAGAAATATTACAAGATACTCAAATGCGAGAAAATAGAGGCCTAAGGACAAAGCAGTTGAATAAAGAAAGGTGAATAGACGCTGTATCTCTATACATATATCTCCGTATCAAATTCAAACAAAATAGTAGTTCACTCCAAACAAATGAATCCATGTTGCGAAAATGTCCATCTATATTATCACCACCAACGTGTTGCTATGACACCAGCTACAAGGGGCACCACCATCAGCATGCCATGCATGTCGAGGCCAATTGTCCCAGAGGCATCCGCCGGGGCATCATCACTGCCAGATACCGGGGCATCAGCAGCTGGTGACTTCTTCTTTGCCACTGCTGATGGTGCCGGGACTGGGGCTGGCGAACCAAAAATGCTCAAAGGAAGAAGAACCTTATCAACTTGATATACTGCTAGCTGGTTGTCTGTGTAAATTGTGTTAGCCACCGTGGCATCATCCACACCGGTTGACACATTCACTTGGTTGCCAGAGGTGGTCACATTTAGAGGAAACTGCCCATTATCGTTGTTTCCGGCTTGAGTCCTCAATGGATTACTCGCAGTTTGGAACTGTGACATGGAGAGAAAAGTGGGCAGTACATGAAATTGCACCAATGCAACTTTCTGCTGATCACTTAGGGAATTTAGAACGCCAGATTTGAGGCTAGAAAAGGAGTTATCAGTCGGCGCAAATAATGTTAAACCCTGGTTTGAATTGTTGAGTTGTGTATTGATCTGGTCCCCTACTTGAGTAATTGAAAGAAGCCGGATGAACATAGTGAACTGGCCGGCCTTTTCAAGGATTTTGGTTATGTTGGTTGGACCCGCTGGCGCCGGGGCCTGAGCTGGTGTTTGAGCTATGGTTTTGGTGCAGCAGAAGAGAAGTACAAGAAGTAACATAGAAACAGGGAAGTGGTCCATTTTGGAGACGAGATTGACTTGAATTATGGAGACCTATGTCACAACAATATGTAGAAATGGTGCGTACAAAGAATGATGTAAGGGGAATTTTATGGTTAGGAAGAAGAAATGTTAGGTGAGGTCAAAATAGGTAATAAGTCACAATTTTAGTTAGAAAAATGAATCAATCTTACTAGTATTTTATTCGAGTGTATGTGTGAGAGAGATACTGTTTCAGCTGAAAGTTTGCTTGGAATTGCAGGAAAATTAGGTTATCTCAAAGGGTGAGATTGAAAAATAAGGATTTCTCTGATTGCTTTGCATTCACTTGTATTGATTTCTGAACTGTTGTGAAGCAATTATACATTCCACCAAGTCCATAGGCCCCATATTCTTGCTTATGTTCAAATTATGCTTTTGCCTTTCGTGCTTGCTAAGTAATCCTATAAACTGTTCTAGAAGAAAATTTTACTTCGTCCATTAATCCCAAAATGATCTCACATAAGATTTTTTGATCGCAAAGAAATTCCAACAAAAATTTGTGCAAGGAATTAGTTGCAAAATCAAAAAAAATCCACTATTTTACCATCGAATTTCCCTGGAAGCACACAGAGTTTAAGTGAAGGAACAGCAAACGAAAGAAAGATTCTTTCCTTCACTACTTGAACTGTAAAATAAATTTACAGCAGAAAGCTACACAAATCCTTTACAGCGACTGCCGTCCTTAAAAACAATATACTTTTCCGTTGTAAAAGAAACAGCCGAAAATACAAGCAAAAGTAACTAATCAAAAGCGCTGGCTATGCTTCATGGATATATGTGAGTAGCTGCTACACCATAGCAATTTGCAAGAACTAGTTAACTACTAGAATGTAAGTGAATCAATAACCTCTCAAAATTCCATCCAGATCACTCAGCCATTGACATTTGTTTCAAAGCATCCTCAGCCTTTACCTTTTCTGGAACAAAATCTACACATAAAAGCAAAGAATAAATAAGGGAAAAGCCTCATAGAAGTTAGATACGAAGATGTTCACAAGAGTTCTACTAGGGGAACAATGAGTACCTGAGAGAAAGTCAAATCTCCTTCGCTTGGAAACAACTGATGCTGAAAGAACCAAAAGATGCATTTAAGAGTAACCATACATGTAAAAATAAAATCTAAAATAGATACTAAAATTTTCTCCTCATTTTCATAGCACAAGCAGAGTAGATTAAGGCATTGTGATGTAATCTGGACTGATTGTGTCAAAAAACAAGTAGCTTCACTTTTGATCAATAGAAAATAAATATTTTTAAAACTTACTCATTTACATCCAAGTAGAAATTTAAGCTTAGCCAAAAATGGACGTTATGAGTGAGAAATGGAAGAAGAAAAAAATAAAAAAATTGACGAGTTTGAGTGGCAATAAATGATTCTCTTAAGGATTTACTAATTTAAGAAATTATTGATTGCTAATTTATTAATCTTTTTATTTTTGTTTTGAAAGTTAGACTATTAATTATGTTAATTTGTTTTATTAAGAATTTTCAACAAGGATTATGGTTATTAAGCATGTTATTGTAGTTTTTCTTTTGAGGTTTGCCGTGAGGCTTATGCCTCGCCTCGTATTCATAAAATGCCTGAGCCTTTTTAAATGCCTCAGCAGGAAGGCCGATGAGAAAACACAATTCCGTAGAATTTACCATAAACATGTGTAATACATGCACCCTTAAAGAAGAAGGTGCACCAAACCAAGCACGAGCAGTTCTCATGCTTTACTCTACGAAATGCAGTCCACTACATGACCTATATTACTGCAACAAGGATTCACATGCACAGGAGCTAGGTCGTATAACTATGCATAAATGTGTAATTAGTTCATGGCATGCATTTATTTTGAGTGAACTGAGAAGAAAACATTACAGAGATGGTTGTATCCAATATGTTTCTTGTGATCCATAAAAGCACAAGCATAGGCCTCCCTGCAGAACAGTTCAAGAAACTTCTCCTGCAATGAACAAAAGCAATGTTGGGGGGACTACATTTCAAAAATTAACTTCAAGATAATCACTGCCTCCACATTAAACCAACCATAGCTTATCAAGAAATGCTTTAAACTACACATTATCTTGAATCAGATTCAACTCATTACTTTATATCAAGCAATATAGTCAGAATGATTGCACATCTGTCATGTTCCCTTTCTAGATATTTGAAATTACATGCGAAGACCCTTTTAATGATCTTTAAATCGGGCACCAGCCTCTCTTTCCATCATACAAGTCCCCCGTCACCCTCACTTTTTGCTGCGAAGGCACAAACCTAGACTTACTAGGCAAATGCAGGATAGACCATTATCAATCTTTGAATGGTGATGGAATATCCTTGGTGTCAGTTGATGAAATTGCGTTCTTTCAGAAAAAAACGATAATATCTTCGACTTTATTTCCTTCATCGTCCATCAGGATTCTCATTATATTTTATCATGTTTCTTCATCCCACCTGCTAGTCATGTACCTCCTTTTTCATGGATTAACACACTGCCAGTATAATGCCATGGACAATCAGTGCATTCCATGGACTGGAATATAAAAAATTTGTGTTATAAAAGTTAATGCTTGAAGTGGATAATTAGAAGAATCTTAACTTATAGTTCATTTCAAAAATTGGAAAATAGCATAATTTTCCAGAAAAAATTCTCCTCAAACCAGTATAAAAATCAATTGATAAATTGGGCACTATGAGTTTCTCTAGCAATGCCAGTTTCAAGAACACATTTAGTTATTTCTCAAATTTATTGCATAGCTTATGCATTCAAAAAGTTGTAAGAAAGAGCCCAAAAACATTTCACATCAAGATAAAATCATGCTGAAACCTAATTTTTTAAGTGCACTTTCCGATGTGCATACATCAGAGAACAAGTCAAAATCAAAGAAATTGAGAATTATACCGAAGCTCTGTTGACGAGGAAAACCGCCTCCTGAGAAATCCGAAGATCCGAATCCTCGCTCTTAATAATCCGACTGACCCGATTCATTGGAAACTTATACAATGTAGTAGTCCCACTATTCTCCTCGTCTTCTTCCTCTTTTTCAATCTTCTTTTTTCCCTTATTTTTCACCTCCTTTTTACCGTTCTTCTCTTCCTCCTCTCTTTTCCGTTTTACCTTCTTTTCTATTATTCCATTATCCTCCTCCCCGCTGGATTCTTCAACGACGTCGTTCTGGGATTCAGTGCTCGAAGACGGCACAATTGCAACTTCAGGCTCTTCAGCTTCATCATTTTTCTTCTGTTTGATTTTGGTTTTTGTTTTTGAATTTGTTTGGCTTCTTGATTTCTCCGCCGCTTCTTGCTTCTTCGCCATTTTTCAGCACAAACTGCTAGTTAGGTTCGGTATATTTACAAAGCTCTAGTATAAGAAACATACTATAATGCTTAGGCCCATTTTACTGGGTTAATCCAGCTGGGCCCCCAAACTTGTCAATTTAATTTTTGTAAAATTAACATTTCCTCATTGGGAATTTTAGATTTCGAAATTAACTAAGTCCTCAAGACAAATTTGTTCCTTTTAGCGTTAATGGTCTTTGGAATTTGCAACACAAATATTTTAAAGTAGGTCATTTGTCCTAAGTAAGTCAGGTGCCCTACCAACCCACCACACACCACATCTGCTCAACAACTAGTCAAACACTATACACCGACAGTGCCGTCATCACTCCGCCAATACCACTGCATCCACAGTACACACACCCACACCACCATCGCATCCAACCACACACTATTACCACCACCACCAACCAGATTTGAACTCACCACACACCACATCTAGTCAAACACCACTACAACCAGCATCAACACCGCCACCACACCCCGACGCAACACCATTACTACAACTCCACTCCGCCACTGCACATACACCCACAGCACACACACACACACACACACACACCACCTGTCGTGACGCTGCTCTAAACGGCAGCCTCCACGTTGTCGTTCACATGGAGAGAGACGAGGGCGAAGATGTCGTTCACCGTCCGTTCACAGGGAGAGAGACGAGGGAGAGAGGGGGATGGGAAGGAGAGAAAGACGAGGGAAAATGAAGGAGACGAGAGGGAGGAAGTAAGGAATTGATAAAATTGGGGTTATTAATATTATGTTTAATA
>CAIGRK010088832.1:0-17832 GCA_903798315.1 Fraxinus greggii
GTTCCCTCAGTATATTTAGTCATCAATAGTATGAGAAATACTCTTAATTATAAATAAATATCTCATAATTGAAATCCTGACTTTTCATCCAATAATAATGCTGGAAGAGTAAATAAATTAATCAATGAAAAATCAACAAAAAGTAGACATATATAGAGCATCCTTGTGCAAAAGGGCATTCTGTTATTCCAAAAAATAGTCAAGCTATGTACAATAACTAAATATATATTCAACCATCAAGAAGACTACAATTAATATCTTACCAGGCAAGTTCATAAGAGATCCCCGAGCAGCCTCATTCTGTGCTTCCCTTCTTTCTTTACCTATTCCTTTACCAATTTTTTGTCCAGCAAATAAAACCTGCAGAAGACCGTAAGATAATATGATCTCACTGGAATACTCACAAAAAATTTCCAAAATAGAACGAATCAAGGTATTGGGAATAATTTAAAAATTATCAATGGTGCACTGATTAGGCCTGAAAGAGAAAACATTGTTACCATTCAAAGACAAGTTCTTAATTTTTTTAATTCTCAATGTGCACAGATTTGGCCAGAGAAGAGAAAATGCTAGAAATTTAAAGATCAGTTCTTAATTGTATAGTTCTCAATTTATTATGAAGTATGATCCAAGTGGCACCAATATTTCAGCTCTTAATAACATTGGTCTAAATGCTTTTAGATTCTCCGAGAATTCACGACAACGAGAAAGAAGCAAGACAATGGTACATTGACATAGTAAAAAAGAGTACAGAAATAACAATGATATCATTATAACAAAAGAACCAAGAACCTGGCACCAAATAAGCAGAAAAGTATCAAACTTACCAGAAATCCTATTGTCAAGGCCAACAGCTTGTCAATATCTTGCAATCACAATAGCATAATCGATTAGCTTAATTACATCATATCCACCAGCACTTACCAAGCCATAAGTAGCTAAGAGCTGCAAATAGCCCAGCTTCATCAAACCTTTTTCCTCCTCCTCCTCCTCCTCCCGCTCTTCCCCGTCATCGCCATTAGCCTCTATTTTCACCTTCCAGTCAGCTGCCATGGCCCTCGATTGCTTCCTAACCTCCGCCCCAATCTCCATGTTTGCATTCATCAATTCCTCCAACAATACCACACACACACACCCTCCTCAACCCATGTACGTCCGACGTGGAAACCAATCCTTCATCACAAAACCCCTCAAAATCGTCAAACCCGGGTCCGCGACGCTCTTCCTTACGTCGGTAGCTCAACTCGGATAGCAATCCATTCCCTAGTCCCCTCAATTATATACTTACTCAATGTTATCCCGTCCATCTTCTCACAAAGTGACTTCAATTTCGATCGGGCCGGAATCAAGTCCGCCGCGATCGAATCTTTTAGTTTCTTTCGTTTAAGTTTCTAGGTCTGCGACTGCGACAATTGGAGCGTCTGGACAGTGGAAAGCTTTTCGAGCAAGTCTGACTGAATGGAAGTAAAATATGAGTCAAGGATTTGGGGGTTTATAAGAACGATGAGATTTATAATATAGCTAGGGCTTGGGGTTAGGTTTTTGGGCTTCTGCAATTTGAGCCATTTATTTGAAAAAAAATACAACCCTTTTCGCAACACTAGACGAACAAAAAGAAAGCCTTTCGCAACGTTTGACAAATGTTACAAAAAGTCTACTTTCACAACGTTTGTCAAACGTTGCAAAAAGTCTTACTTTTCGCAACGTTTAACAAACGTTGGTAAAACCTTCCTCAACACTCAATAAAACGTTGCTAAAGTTGTCCACCGCAACATTTTTCTAAAAAACTTTGCCAAAACTCATTTATTAATATCAATGGCAACATTTGCTAACTAAAATGTTGTCAAAAGACACTTTCGGCAACATTTGTCAACAGATGTTGCCTTTTTAGTGTTGCAAATGACTATTTTTGCTGTAGTGATGACACGTGCGTTACACGAGTTTTGTAATTATTATGTTGTAATTAGCGTAAAAGTCTTAATTTTTTAAAAGTATTCTTGTGTGTGAACTGTATATATTCATTCTCTTTACATGAATGTTGAAAACATGATTCAAAAGAATAAAAATTCCTAAAATAAAGTAATATGTGCTATGTGTTTTTTAGGGAAAAAAACGTAAATGTAGATATTGGCATATTAATCTCTCTGAGAATCATACAAAGAATTGTGTCATGGAGTCTTACAACAAATAGAACAAGAAAACAGCTTTGTCTATAACCTAAATTCATGGAACATAATTGAATTATGGAGGGATGAAACACAAATGAAAAAATATAAGACCACCATGCAAATTAGCAGCTTAAATATTTTAAGCAAAAGCAACGGTGAAAGAATAATTGCCCTTTTGATGAGATTCTCATCTTTCATTAAATTAATTAGCTTTGGAAGAAAACGCTCCATTTTATTCTGCTACACAAGAATATAGACTTTATATTATAACCTAGGAATCCAAACTTATACATTCGAAACTAACAAAAGAAATCAAAGAAACAATTGAAAGTGCACTCAGATGCTATAACTTAAAATACTGCATTATAGCATGGTCTTGTTGATCTGCATTGATAAGCTCCACAAAATCTTTAAAATATTGATAATTTGGAAATTGAGTGATTGTAGCAGAAAATCACTGATGTGAAGATAATATATATTTCAAAGACATCTGCACAAATTATTAAAAAAGCAAATAGGCGTATTTAGTGGAGAGTATTTTCCGACGTGGGACCATGTCTCCATGCAGCATGGACGGCCTCCGCGCACATGGTCTCTTGTCTCCGTGTGGAGAGATCTCCGTTCAATAAGGAGACACGATGGCCGTGTCTCCGTGTGCACGAGACGCGGTGTCCGTGTCCCCGTACGGAGACCAGATCTCCGCTCAGCACGGAGATCGTGTCTCTGCGCACGAGGAGACACGAAGGCCGTGTCTCCATGTATCGCATAGACACGAACACCATGTCCACGAAGACACGGTCTCTTACACAGAGACATGCCTCACAGAGACCAGATCTCCACTTAGCGGAGACAACTTGAATTTGGTAACTTGTCTTTCTTCAGCAATTTAATTTGAGCGGGTATATTTGCACTTGGAAAATAACTCTGAATTTAAAGAGAAATTCATGAAATCTAGTTAAATTAATAGACAGGGAAAAAAGAAACTAATTCCATTAATGTTGATAACAAAAAAAGGTACACATACAAAAGATAAGTAAGATAATGATATAATTACCATGTTCGATATGCATCATTTTTCAACATTAACATGATTTCATCAGTTTCATCCACATATATACAACAAAAGTATGGGACATGTCTTATAACAAACAAAATAAGGACAAACGGTGTTTCTCAAAAGTTTCTTTCCAGAAGACATTCGATCATCATTTACTCCATTTTTTTCTTTTTTCAGTTAATGGATCCGTGCCTAGGAGTTTTGAATTCTTGTTTTCATCACGGTCAACATTTGAAGTGGCGAATGATACAAAGACTTAAATAGAGTTTTCTTCATTGGAGGTGACCATTCTTCTTGACAGTTTGTGTCAATGATGCTCTCAACCGGTGTAGCTACCATAATTTCAGTATCAGGTTTTGTTTGGATTTGTTCTCCTACATTTGTATGGTATAAATCTGTCACAGAGATGATATCAAATTTGTAACTTGATGCACTGGGTTCAGCTTGCGTTACTTTTAAGTAAAATGCTCTTTCAGTGTTTTGCATTTTTTGAATGACCTCTTGGAACAATAACTATGAACCTCGTATGTATGTTAATCATGTATTATCATTTCAATAAAATATGTACAGGATGGCAAAATGATTAAGTTAGGTTGAAATTCTTACAGAATTGGTTTGCTCCATCAGGGACTGTGAATTTGTAAACAATAGTTTCTCAGTAGGTTCATTAATCACACTTGCATTAAGCGAACCTGTCACATCTGAGAGCTATACATACTCTTTAGCCCTAAGGTGAATAATATTTGAGTATCAGTAAATGAAGACACGAGGAAAAAATAAAGACATGAGGAAAATGAGAAGATTGATTAGTGATTAGTACCGATGAATAGCTTTAGAATTTGGATTTTTGCAAAAAATACAAAGATATGTTTCTCCAAAATCAACATTTGACCTTCGATTGCAATTGTTGCAAGCCATGTACCAAGATCTCTTATTGATGGTGTATGTGGTTGCTGTACCATTAACCCAATAAAACTTTCGCCGTTCACACAAATTATTTATAGGAAAAGTAAAGGATATAACTTGCTTTATCTTCTTACATATGTATATTGGGAAAAGAATGAGAATAGAAGCTTCTTATAGTTACTACTAAGAGGCGTCCGTGAATATTTTGAATGAGAGTAAATTTACTACGTACATGTGGAGAAAGAGTCATGGGACTTTTTTCCATGTATGGTTGTTTCAACACAAATCGTCTATTTACATGGAATTGTTTTTCACCCTTAGAGAATAAGCTGCTACATTAGTAACTGCAGCAATGATATGTGGATAGATATGTAGGGAATAGGGAAAAAACACAATAAAATATAGCAACTTTTACATACCATTCTATCGTTTGTTTTACTTCATTGAAAGGTGTATTTATGAAGAAAGTGCTACAAAATTTTGTAGACAATTTCAAACGTAATAATATATCATTATGGAAAACAAACTAGTCACATAATGTAAATAACATACTATACCAAATACAAAGTACAACATACCAAAGAAGGATGTAACTTTAAAATGTGTTGCAAAGATGACATGTTTTTTCTCAATATTGTCTGCTATTAGCACACATTCTCTATCGACATATGAATCCCAAAGTGTTAGCATCATTGTTTTGAAATTTTTGTCAAGAAGTAGGACATCATGTATCAATGTTTGCTTGCCATCTTTTGATTGAATCAAACACTTAGTTGTGATATCAATTGCAACTGCAAGTATATTTGAAAAAATGTAAAAGGATTTATTATATCTCTTTATTTTTCTAAACTTTTCTAAATTCAAATATATATTTGTATTTTTGTAGGATCAGCGTATAATTTTATTTGAAATATGAAACGTGTAGGTTCTTACTTAAATCAGCATCTGTATCCATGTATTGTTCAATCTCGTGAAGAGGTGTTAGATGATAGTTTGAAAAAAATAAATTCAAGCTTATCTTCATTTACTTCTTTAACCCGAGTTTCTCTTGTCCATTGGAGAGATCCTGTTGAATACTTGTAGTTAGCCATATTGTTATTTACATAAGCTTTTGAAATTATATAAGTTTTTTGAGAAGAAGCTGATCCTCAAAAGCAATGATGTTGGAATCATATAAGCTAGCTTGGATAGTATTACCCTTGAAAATGAATTTGTATTAATACATTGAGAAGCCTAAAGAGTTTGAAAATGAAGATAATAGATAATAACTAAATCTAAAACCTATGTATAATGAACAAGAGTTACCTTAGTATCCATTGACATCAAATGTTGCTATCTTCCATTGCCTTGCTTTTAAAGTTTTGGTGATTATTTTTCTACCACAATGAACTTAGCTCTCTACCTTTGATTGTTTGAAACAATTTCTGATATTAGTTGGTATTGGTTTTCTATTCTAGGGTGTATTGTATTGAGAATGGAGGTTGGCTGATGAAGTGAGTGTTTGTGTTTGTTTGTTTGTGTTGAAAAATTGGATAAAGAATTTTTATAAACAAGTGTAATGTTTGTGTACAGTCAATTGTCAATCAAAGTTTAAAATATATTAGTACAGAAAAAAATTAGTGCTCTATCAAGTATGGGCAAACAAATCAGTTAACTGTTGAAATTTCATCAAGGTATGGGGCAAATAAATCAATTCAGTGAAACTTCATCAAGTACAATAATGACCATATATTGAGTAAAAACCAGTCATATACGTAAATAAATATGATTACATCTCACTATTATATTTGATTATTATACACACAGGTACCTAATGTAGGTATCAGATAGGTTCTAAAGTTATCGTGCAGAATTATATAAGACTGGTGAGTTATAAAATGAATACATTATTGAAAACCACAAAGAAAGGAATATCAATTTTTTTTGTTACAGAGAGATGTTCACGAAATAATGTAAGGATTTCGTTGGAAGTGCGCAGAGACGTCTTCGACGCAGAGACGCGGTCTAGACCGGGTGTAGAT
Organism: Fraxinus greggii; assembly: GCA_903798315.1. Classification (NCBI taxonomy): domain Eukaryota; kingdom Viridiplantae; phylum Streptophyta; class Magnoliopsida; order Lamiales; family Oleaceae; genus Fraxinus; species Fraxinus greggii. Next base: position 6,153 of record CAIGRK010088832.1, read on the forward strand.
ATCATGTCTCTGTGGTGCGCAAAGAAATTCTCCATGCTGGACGAATACTGTGTTTCCGTACAGTCTCTGCGTCTCCATAGAAACATCATGTCTCCGCGTGTGCGGAGACTCTCTTCGTGCACTACAGAGATATCATGTCTCCATGTACCGCGAGACCATCTCCGAGTGCACGGACACCTTCTGAATTTGACTTTTTTGGGCAGCAATTGGGTTTAGAAATTTAAAAATACATTACTTTTAGAAGAATTGCTTGCATTCTTAGGAGAAAATTCAACAATTGAAGGGGAAGTTACTGAAGAGATTAAACCGTTTTGTACCATTATTAAACGCATACAAAGATAGCATTTTTTCAATTGCTCCACTGTGAGCAACTAATTATATAATAAGTTTTAATTTATCTTTTATCAAACTAAATTTGAATCTGAATGTTAGGAGTGTAGTGATACTAGTGAGTAATAACAGTAGCATCACGGTACACTCTTTAGCAATATATTTATGCGATTTGACAATATGTCTATCATCAGCACCGTACACATGCTTGTCTAACTATGAGTAGGAATGAAAGAAGGCAAAGAATAGAAAAAAATCTGAAAGTTCAGTAAAGAAACATTGCCAACGATAGTTGATTATGCTGCAATTTTGAACTCAAGAGTGGTAATAGAAAGCATGAATGAATGGTGACAACTTTGTCACTAAAGAACGAAAGCAAAATATAGACGACTGAATATATAAGGGAAATTTGTTTGCATGGATGTGGACTAAACTAACATATATTGTCAAACCACATCCATTATTCAAAATGGCAAAAATTGGGTATACATAAGAAATTAAAACAAATCAAAAAAATGCCTATAACATGATTTATAACAAGGAAGAAATGAGCATTGCTTAAGAAGTTTGCTTTATCATACATCATTGACAATGTCGGAAAGAAAAAGATGAAAATAGAACAAGCTAATTTGACGCCATTATTTAAACTCAAATAAAGAATGTAGCATATAAGAAGCTATATTGTATATTTGTATTTATTGAACCAAAATGGTATAAGGATTGCTTAAATGGTTAATTGGTATGTATTAAATCCAAGATTTCATGATAAACAATATTTTTTGTGCAATAAGTATGTAATTTATGTTTGACAGAAGGTTTAATCAAAACTTTTATATTTTCTCTTGTTCTAGCCCTTGATAATGCAACATATATTTGACCATGTGAGAATACAGATTCAGGAAGATATAAGCCAACAAAATCTAGAGTTTGACATTGAGCTTTGTTAAAAGTCATAGCAAAACAAGGATGCACTGAAACTGAATTCTTTTAAATGGTATTGAACCATTTATCACTTTCAAGTGGAATTAATGGAATCCTAGGTAAAAATACTTGTTTTCTACGAAATTCTCGTGTTTCAGTTTCAGCTAAAATCACATTTGTTTAAAGTCATGACAAATAAGTCTAGCCTTGTTGTATAAACCTTCAGAATGATTAATATTTCTAAGCAACATAATTGGAAAAAAAATTTCAACACAAGTTCATGTGGAGGAATACCATTAGGAGTTAGACTGTTTAAAAAATTTTCATGAATGAATCCTTCACTTTTATTAATGACTTCATCAAAACTGAAATATGTAAATTTCTCTCCTAGAATGTCTTTAAGTAACATATTATTGAATAAATCTACATATTCATTTTTTGGGATTAAAATAATTCTATTCATCATAATATTTAAGTTGTCACCATATGTTTGGAAATTGGGAAACACGAAGTTAATTAATTCCCCTAATGATTTTATTTCGTCTTCGAAATTGATAATGATATTTTCAGGAAATTTAATCATTTGGCATGAATGTTCTTTCTCAATTCCGTTTCCAATTTTCAGTAAATATTCGCAAAAGAAAGGATCTAATTTAGCTCTCATATTTTGAAGTAATGATAGCTGTGTAAAAGGATGCCATATATGTGAAAAAACTAAACTTGCCTTCATTATATCATCTTTTGTTCCTATTTGCACAACTGGTAAAACTTGGCGAAAATCTCATCCACACAATGACTTTTCCGCCGAATGGTAATTGACATTCAGTAATGTTTCTTAACAATTTATCTAAAGTTTCAAAAGCACATTTATGAACCATTAGTGCTTTATCCCATACAATTAGCTTAGTTATTGATAAAAGTTTAGCAAGTGCAGATTGTTTACTTACAGAACATCACATATCAGAACTTATTTCAAGCTGAATTTTGAATCGTTAATATCCTGTTCGACCAGTTGACAATAAAGATGTAGCCACACCTGATGATGCAGTTACTAATGCAATAAGGTTCCGAGATCGTATACCAGCAAGTATTGTTTTGTATAAATATGTTTTTCCGATACTTGGACCATCAATAAAAGGCATTCCATTCTTACCATTTAAAACACAATCTAGAATAATATCATAAGCACTTTGTTGCTCTTTATTTAAATTCTTTGATAAGTAGCCGCTTCAGTTAAGCACATCTTAGAATAGTTATTTCCACTAAGAAGACCATGAAAAAGTGATACTTCATGATAAATAGTCAGAACAAGACCATTAATTGTTCTAAAAAAATGATTTTGATCCTTTTATATGATTTAGTAACATACGTAAAAAAACCTCTCACCCTCAGATGGATTGGCAGTGACTATTCTACCAATAACATTTTTCTATTTTCAAGGAGTCCAAAGTCACATGGATGCATTCCACACAAAATGTGTAGGAAAATCTTTGTAAAGTAAAGTCCTTACCTTTTGATTTGACATATTTATTTTAAGAAAAATTAGTTAACATTGTTCGGTGAACAAAGTCTTTATTTAAAACTTTTGATAAATCATTTGTGGCACTGTATGTAACTAACTATTGAGCATTGTTAGTATGTAACTATAAATAAACTGCTGCATGAGACATATCAAATAAATCAAAACAAAATATCCTCCATATAGCTTCTGGTGCATATATCCATATAAGCGTCTAGTAATTTGTTATCTCATCAATAAATTGCTCATTTTTTCTTTATTCAGAGTAAAATGAATTCATCGTACCCTTTGTATACGTACTTGTATAAATATTTAACAGTTTCAACATAAGAGCATATCTCTACATTAATATGACAATCATATTTAGCAAAAATGTAAGAATTATATGCTACAACCCATCTATTGTCTAATAAACAGCCTCTTACTTTAACACTTACACCATCACTGAAACGCTTATAAAGTGGGTATGAATCATTACCTAACAAAGTATGTTGAATGTATTTTTTTGGGTATTTAATTTTACATACATAATTGTTCTCCATGCAAACATTATTAGGATTCAAATGCCCACAAGGACTATGCATCATATGTTTCACAACAGCAACATTTAAGTGAGGGTATTTATTTCGGTCGAGTATTTCACATGAGACAATTTCGTCAACTTGTGAAGGGTTTCTAATCTTAAAACTTCGTTTAAATATCAGGAGGAAATGAACATGAGATAATCCTCTTTTTTGGAATTTAATCACATAAACATATGTAACTATAGGACCTAGCAATTCTTTCTTAATCAAATCTATTTTCAATTCTTTAAGCTTGGCACGAAATATGCGTACTAACAAGTCTGGTATATTTTGTATCTCATCATTATGTTTTAATTCATGTTTAATTTCAGGACAATTTGGATTACATGCCATTGTCAAAAAGACATCAGATTTTCCGTCTCTCTGAACTAAAGACATTGCGTCCGTATATCTTGAGTCATATTTTTAGGACCACCAATAAATCCAACAGGTAAAACTAAACTATTGATTTGCTAATTTTATAACCTCTATTCTCACATTTTTGTATACTCTCCTGATAAAGTTTAGCTCTTATAACTATTTGATTATTGCGAAAAAACTCTAATCTTGCATTTTCAATTTTAACATACATGTCCACTATATATTGTTGTAAAAGTCTGAAAGCACAGAATTGCCTATAGATCTGAATTTGAATTATGTAACTGTAATACTCTCGACATTATACAGTCATTCGTTTCTTCCGTGCCTTTAAAACTACAAAAAATAAAAAAAAAACAACAAAAAATGAGCACAAGATAAATAATTTATTTATTTAAGAATAAATCACTATAATTAATAAAATTTACCATGATCTTCTATTTCCAAAAGTTGATATGCTGAATTCACGTTATTAACGTCTACTAAATTTTGAGCGACTTCAACTTGTGAAGCATTGGGGTTTACCTTCTCAATACTTTCATGCCGTCCAGGTTCTTCATATGGGAAAAGTAATAGATATTGAAGTAAATCATAACAACCATAATAGTATTGAACTTTATATGCATTAGCCGAATGTCCATAAATTAATAAATCTCGAGGTCGAATAATTGCAGATGGGTCTTCATCAACCCAAACTACAGCCACTTGTTCTGACGTTGGCATGTTATATATTATTTGATCGAGACATGGACTACACATCAATAAAATACAATATGATTCTATATTTGTAACTTCACTTAATGATCGAAAGAAGTTACAATATGGATTTTTGAAAAATATTTTTCAACTTTCTTAGAGTCAATTCATAAAACTTGTCTGAACTGTTGAGTCTATCATGAACTTCATTTTCAATATCGTAGAAATATAACTGTAAATATGTAGGATTCCCATCAATCGATACAAGTGGGTTTATGAAATGGTACACTTGTCCTTGAACTCTGAAAGTATAGATATCTTTATTATTTTTATACAACTCTTTATCATATTTAACACCAAATGAAGTGAATGCGAAATGATTGTTGTAACTACGAACAACTTTTTTAAAGCTAGAGCCTCTTCTGATTTAGAAGTAAATAAATCATATAGTTCAGGAGACATATTATGTAATTGTAATTTCACTCTCCTATCACAACAACAAAAACCCTTGGTTTCTCTATAGAATTTTTTTGCAACACAATATGTACAAATTGTACAAGAGGCAAGTCATAAGGTTCAACACGAATACTTCATGAATTCTTTCAATACATTCATCAGTAAAATGAATATTTGATACATATTCATATCGCACATGATTACTTTCATGTGGATTCTCAATAACACTGTTTTCATGAACAGATAAATCCATAGTATAACCTAACAAGGGGAAAAAGGAAAAAATAATTTAAAAATGATTGTACGATAAAAAGATAAGATAAATATGAATAACACAATGACAATGACAATGGTAATGGCAATGGCAATTACAAAGCTTGATTTTGTAAACTAGGAAAAATATTGCATATAAGCATAACACGAAAGTAAAACAAAGGAAAATCTAAGTGAAAATAAAAAAAATTCATAATTAGAATCTATGTGTTCACCAGTGCTTGTAGAAACTTCATCAACTGCAAACAAGGATAAAATAAATAAATTAACGAAGAAAATTAATAAATATACATAATGAATTGAATATAAGAGTAATAAAATGTACAATAGATGATAAAAATATTTGACATAAAATATAACAAAAGCTACCCTGAATCTTTGTAAGTATATTGGCATCTTCACAAACACGTGACGAACAATTTTCTTCCGCAATCACTACATTTTCTTCAGCACAATATTGTTCAATCAAAATGAAAATATAGGGGAAAAATGTATGCAAGATGGTAAGTTGAGCCTAAGTTATTAATAAAGACAGACCTGTTAATCTGAAGCTCCGTGCACGTCGATCAGGTTGCATTTCATACGTTAGATTTTTCGTTTGACGATTCTCTACTTGTGTACAAACATGCTTTCTTTTTTATTAAGCACATCTGTTTCTAAACCAATTGCTAACATTTTTTCTGAGATATAAGTTTGCGACGATAATCAAGAGACTATTTGTACAATTTCTGCATTGCTTGGAGTTTTATTTCCTCCACTAAATAGGCATCAAAGAATATCAAGCTGTACAAATGTAAGGATCCAACATTGTCTTCCCATCCTGACAAATAATTAACAACACAAATGTTTTTTGACTTTGGAATTTGATGGTAAGCTTTCTATACTACTTTACTGATGTCATTATCTTTGCATTTTGTAAAATCTCAGATATATTGTTTTTGCTTATAAACGTTGTGGCAACCTTTCACTCCGCGGGAACATAGATTCGGTGGTAGTTTGAGATGAACTTTTTTTGGATTTTGGCATGTAAGCTTATATCGCCTCATGATTTTTTTATATGCTCGTGTATCTACTATTAAATTCAGTTATGTAAGTTAGTAAAGAAACATAATAACTATAATGAAGCCATAAATATATGTTTGAATACAAAATGCAGAATTAAACTTTTCATTATCACCTTGAGGTAAGTTTGCCTTCAGTTTTCTTGTTGATTCCTGACATTGCTAAATTGTAAATTAAATTATAAAAGTTAGTACATGGAAAGATAATGAAGCCACATATATCCTTGAATAGAAAATACAGAATTAAAATTTTTATTATGGTTGTTAGTTTTCTTGCTAATAATTCCCCCAGAGTTTAAATTTACAATTGTTACCAATTATGAGTTATTTGCGACTCAATCTTCATTTTAATAATGTGATTAATTAATACTGTAAAATTGTAAAATTTTAGTGAAGCATTTGAACACAAACAGGGACCTACGCTGCATAAACATCGAGAGAAGATTAAGAAGTATAATTTGTCTTTGCAACAGGCACTGCTTGTAAATTTTATACAAAAAAAATGAACAAGCGTGGTGGTAAAAGATCTAAGAAGCTTGGATTTTGGCATATGTTGTACATATTGGATATTGGGCAAATGCTGAAAATCGTAACCAATCTTAGCATTACATTATATTTGCATTGAATAAATGCACAGAAATACATGATACATATTTCATTGAAAGAGAGAAATTGCCGATTGAAATTCTTCAACCAAAAATTCAGAATTTAGTGTGAGAGGTTAAGTTTTTTTAGGAGAGAGAGAAGAGAGTAGCCTAACGAATGTATGTACGAGTAGATTGAGAAAAATATGTGTAGACGATAGATTGAAAAGGTATGGCGGCGTGACGTATAAAAATGGAGGAACGACAGTTAAATGAAGTACATGTCAACTTATTTTAATATAATATAGATAAAAACAGTTCATATGTGAAAAAAATTGGGCTACACTCTCCGCGTTGGGCGTAGAATTCTCCCGGAGACTCTCCGTGTTGCACGGAGACTTCCATGCCCATTTTTTTAACTCGGTAACACCTATCTTAATATTTTTGTCAAAATCCAAATATGTCATTCGTCGAGACTTTTCCTTATTTTAGATCATACATTCACCCAATTTTCTTATTTTTTATGCATACATTCTCCCAAAGAATTATTTTTAAATATATATGTTTTTATAGTTCCTGCTTCTTGGGAGGTCCCAAATAAACGACTACTTGAAATGGGTAAATAAAACTGCAAATTAGTAAATATGCATTCCATTGTTTAGTAAACACGTTTAAGCAAAATTGAAATCTCCACAAACTAATTTTCATGAGTTCACAAAAAAACTTCTGGTAGATACCATGAGCTTAACAACATTTCTGTGAATGTGAAAAAGCTGTTTCTTACTATATATATAAGCTGTCAACTTTCAAACCAAGAGAAGACAAAGGAAGAATTGCCTTGAATATATCAATATACATGATTGAAAAATAAAATTACTGTTACAATTTTCGGATTTGCTATAATAAAGGAAGAATTGCTTTGAATATTCAAATTACACATACTTGAACAATAAATCTATCGTTATTCAAGATAATATCATTGGCAAGCGACTTGATACGTTGTTAAGTTAATACTTCTACAATGCCCTTCTTAATGAAGTCGGCTGGGTAGTCTCTCTAGTCCATCTGCTAGTTTCTCTGCTTTCATCTAAGCAAAACAATTTATGATAAATAAGATTTAGCACATTATTGCATTACGAAAAATAATTAACACTGTCTTCATGCTTTTTAGCATTCTCCGTGCTTCAAGCAGTTTAGTTTAATTTCACCAGATTAGAAACTATACACATCATTAAAATAAAAAGGAAAACACGAAAGTACATTTTTAACAAATTAACCGCCTATTTCAGACTATGTTCCCACTTTTTTGGTGTTGCGCTTAAACTTTAATTCAGCAGTAGTTCTAGCTTGTAACTGAAAATCACTCCTTTTCTAGAATGAGAAAGCTATGGTCATATGGGTACAAAGCAAGAATATCAATTTATAGTTAGAATTTGAACGTAAAACATTAATAAAGTGCATACTTTTGGAAGCTGTCGTTAAAAAAAAAAAAAAAAGGTTCTTAACAACTTCTTTTGCTAAGCTTAAAAAGTTTAGCTATAAGTAAATAAGTAAATTTTTTAACGATAGTGTAAAAAATATAGCATATCTAAACTTATTTAGCACAAAAAGCTTTTTTAACCCTAGATAAACATGCTTTTAATAAAGCAATTAAGTGATTAGAGATTTACCACAGTTATCATGTGAATAAATCCTTTGAGACATCAAGCGACTTCCAACCGAATCAAACACCAAAAATATAAACGTTAAAAAAGTGAATTATAGGTGTCGAATTAGGAAATTTTTTTCAAACTCTAATAGTCTTAAATATTAGTGTATATATATGCTCATATAAGACTATTCCAAAGGTGGACATTTGACGTGTGAGCGTGAAGGAAATTGATTTCATATGTTACCTTTCTCTTTATAACTGTGGGAGTTTCTTTGGCTATGTTCTTCAGTACGAATCTGATGAGTGCAACAGATATTTCCAGTAATTGTTGCGCAAATATGGTTATCCATTAATAGCAGGATCAACGAGAATGTAGAAAGTATTCATTATAGCAAATGTCCACTGCAATCTTTCATCTGTATATAGTCTCCCTGTCTGGAGAAACTGATTTTATTGTATATCCAAAAATGAAGCATTTTATATATTTCAGCAAAAAAATTGTACAGTTTGACCTATGGAAGAAAAAGTTTTAAGTGAGATTAAAGTAGTACCATAAATATAAAATTAAAGTAATGAGAAACTGAAGTAAATAGTTTAAATACTCACCCATTATTTGCACAAGGCAGGTAAGGTATGATGTCTATTTTCCTCTGTTTGTTTATATTTTTCCTTATATCTAGGCTGATGGAAAACTTTAACACTAACAATATTTGGACCACATTTAATACTACAATTGAATGTGCCATGACCTGTTGTGGCGTATGAGTACTGTGGTTACAATCATATATTTGGAATTTGTATTCTCGAAAATTCACAAGAAAGAGATATCAATTGTTGCCTGGATACGGACATGGAATTAATAGATAATTGCATGTTATCCATAGACGACCAGCTGTTGGTAAATTGCCATTTACGTATTCTTCTAAATGAATAACATTTAGTGAATGTTTACTTGCATTCCCTTCTTTTATGTTTCTCTGCATCATCACCTGATGAGTACATTCGGTTTCAAATACAAAATCTAGAATTGCATATTCCTTTGAAACAAGGGTGCAATCGTCTTTGATAAATCGCCTCAACAGTTTTAGTTTCAAATCAAGATTCTAATAGAATGAATAAATGTAAATTAAATATATTAATTATGTAACGAAATTTATTATGATGAATAAACTTTACTAACCGCAGTATTCATATCTTGTGTTGTATCTATTATAACTTTCAATGTGTATCTTCTATACAGATTTCTAGTTCCATCGTCCCAAAATGCACTCCATAACATAATTGAAATTAGTTTTAAATAAATCAAAGTAAAATTATAATATTCAAGTTAATTAGATTGGTTACCTAGACAGATTCTTTTTTATCCATATCTAATTATTGTGTATTTGTCCATAGGGTAATATTCTAAATGATAACTCATCGTTGAAGACTGCATCTTTTTTTCTTTACCTTTTTTTCTTTTATCAACCTTTCAACACCTTCAATCTGTTGAGATGTCGAGGCATGCTTTAAAACTGGACTCCTATGGACAGGAACATCCTGTTGGAGGTAAGCTATAACAGCTTCCGTGCTCAATTCCCAGCCTGATAATTTATTCAACATATTGCTATTTTATTCATCGATATACAATCTTACTGAAGTCAAACTAGTATCCACGTAATTTTGCATGCTAGATTGCTTGTTTTGGTAGTGTTGTTGTTGCCACTGTTGCTATTGTTGAAAGTGGTCTTGCTGCCACTTCTGCTGTTGTTCAAACAATTCTTTTTTGAAACATTTTTTGGTGGTGGCTTTCTTGTCTCCTCGATTCTTCAACAATGTTTGTTTTCAAACTGTTGCACATACCTGATACATCTGATACTACATACTGTCTATGTATGTTTAGCATTTCCTCCATTTCTTCTCTAGGCACATAATAGGAGCCAATAAAAGTAGAGCTTGGGCCAGCTCCAACTGAAGTATATGTCATAGGAATAGGCATATTGTCAGTGCTACTTGGATTTGTAGTGTTACATTGTTGATTTCTCCATTCACAATGCTATCTAGTATATTTTGTTGAATGTCAGGTGGAAATGAAATAGTTGTATACCACACTGTTTGCATTTCTTCCTCAGTAGGTTGTAAGACTACAATCACTTGAATATGTAATTGAAATATTTAAATGATTTGTTGTGACTTTTGATTAGAGAACGACAAAAAATATAATTAAACGCATAATCTAATGTAATAAAGAAATATAATTAAATAATTAAATTACCTCTTCGTTAGCAAAAAATTGCCTAACTTTTTTCTCTGTAAAAAATTTATTTGGCTTTCATTTATGCATTCTTGGACATTGTAATGTTTTGTATCTATGACGTCCAATTTTTTGTTCAATCTGTAGAAAAGCTTCGTATATCCAATGTTGAAACATAATTGAATATAAATAAGCTAAATTATATATAAACTATATTTAGATTGGCGAAAAATAAAAGAATAGAAGAAAATACTTGGAATGCAAGTGGATATCCATATAATGAATATCTACATTCATTTTGATGATTTTATTGCAGTCTATATACTCTTTCTAGTTGGAATTCTCGCAGTGAGTTTAATAAAAAAATTATGATCTACGGCAATAGCAGTTAATTTTCACATCAATGCTTAGGATTTCATAGAATACGCAGACTAACCCATAATTCGTTTCAAATCAAACAATTATGTATCAATTAGGTACTAAGGAAACTAGACTTAAATGATCCAAATTTCTGATACTAGTTACTAAATGGGAATAACCAACTCCATGGAGTGCATTAAACCAATTAGAATTACAATTACATTCAAATTTCAATATAATCCCATTCCCAGTCATTCAAATTTTAATATAATCCTAACCTATTCAATATTTCAGCAATAAATCTTAATCCAATTCTGTGATTCCCTATCAAAATTTGAAAATAATTCACACCCAGCACACGAAAGTGACGGTACAAAACCCTCCGGCTCCACGGTTCACCTCAAATCAGATTCTTCATCTCAAAGTATTTAAAAAGAAATAGAATTATGAATTAAGCAAAATAAACAAGCATGGAAAAAGTAAAAATTAACCTACAAATTGGATTTGGGCTGGAACTGGACCAGACTACAGCCTGATCAGTCCTCCCAAATCCGTCTTTAGTTTTGTAAGAGTATCTCCAAGAGACTCTTTAAACATGAAATACTCTCTATATTAAAAAATCAACATTTAAAATCATGCTCCAAGAGACTCTTTA
>CAIGRK010088855.1:0-15164 GCA_903798315.1 Fraxinus greggii
TTTCTTGTTACTCCCTCGCAGTTCCACATGTCGATGCTGGAGGAGGCAATACGTGATCGTGGCATTTTGAAGTCAGATTTTATTTTCTAACTCGAACTCGAATGAAAATTTGTGAGAAAATGATAACTTAATGAAGACTTGCAGTATTTTTGTCACTAGATACTAAAGATGATAAAATATTGAGGATCAACTTATTCCATTTTAAAGGCTGGGGACCAAAAGATTAATGGTGGAATAAAGTACAGTAACTCTTTTGGTCAAACATCCAGTCAAAGTAGTAAACTCTACTACTCAAAAAGAGATTATGCAATCTTGTCCTGCTTGAGATTTTATCTGAGTGCACAACCATAATTGAGATATTCCTAGTTCGAACCCTTATATCATCAATATGACACATATCGATCGTATAATCCATAAATTGCAGTGAAATTTGCACGTTACAAAAATCGTTCAACTCTTTCTGCAACCTACGGGATTTTGTGTAGACCCCTACAGATTTATAGACGAAAACCATCTCGTACCATCGTAAACAACACTAAACTTGTATATCATTGTCGAGTAATTTACAGGCCAAAGTTCGAAAAAGTGTGGGGATGAGGGATGGGGTGGGTGCACAAGAAAAATGTAACAGGTCAATAATTGAAAGCAATAATGCAGAAGCAGATGAAGGTCCATTGCCAACCACACCATAAATACAAGCTCATCCCCATAATTATCACTTCATAACTTGATCATAGGTCCCATATCGGGTATTAGGTCTACATCATGCCCACCAAAAATAAGGGATATTTATTCCGATAGGCAAACTAAATCAGTTTATAGAAATTTCAAACTAGACCAAATTATTTTTGACGGCTCGCTTTATTTTCAAATCACACTTAGAAATGACAAAAAAAAAATCGTTAAACTCGAGTCTTGAATCGGACTGTGATTTCCCATTTATTCAGGTATGTGAGGGTGGGACTCAAAGAGGGGGTCGTTGCCCTGAGGTGGGGGCAGTGTGGATATGGAGAACATGGTTCCCGTCCCATTTAAATTTCATTTCAAGATAAAAAAAAATTTTTTTCCAAAGAATCATACTTTCTAAATGAAAAATGTGGTGTTCTTCAAGTTGAAAAAACAAAAAGTAATGATTTTCTCCAAACAAAGATATGAAAAAAAAAAAAAAAGAATAAAAAAGGGAGTGGGTATACTAAAAAAAAATTCTACCAAACTATCATGCAGTCCCATCCCATTCCAATAATTTCCCTTTCAATTACTAATCTTTTCTTATCAAGAAAATGAAAGTAACATGAAACAATCTGACACCACAAAATACCCATGATTTGTTTTTTTCTATTATGTCAACGGGTTTGGTTTAATTTCAAATGCATTTTAACCAAAAAAATAAATAAATTATCTAAATCAAATAATTTTTAAACAGTTTGGTTCAATTGAAAATCAAAACATTAACGACGCTATCAAAACAACAATTTCGATCCGATTTTGCGATCTTGTTTGTTCAGCCCTAGTCAACATATCATACGTGCACGCCTGACTAAGCTTAAATACATAATTTTTTTTAAAAAATAAATAAATTATAAGATTCAAATTAAAGCAAGAGGGAGAAAGATCAGATACCAGTACTTTTGCTTTTTTCCATTCTTTAGAGGAAGCATAGCAACATTCTGTGGGAAAAACTCCTTGGGATTGCTCCCACTTTAACTCCTTCCAAGATTTATTGACCATATTTTCATTCCTTTTTGACATACCCAGATTTTTTGGTCTCCCAAGTTAAAGGCAAAATGTGCACTCAACTCTCAACTTTACTTCCTCAACCTAACATACCCTGTCACATGTACAGTAGTAACTCATGCCAAACAATGCATTTCAATGAAAAATTTAACAATTTACACAATTCAATTCACAAGTTTCAAAGTTCACGGAGAGTATGTATAAAGTAATTTTCACAAAAATACGGTATGTAAAGTACAAAGTTCGAGCATTCAAGTATCATCTTCGCTTCCTCGACGAAATATAACCCATCTTTCCCAGTCACAGAGGCTGCGCTAATACACGAATTGTATACACAACGAATAGATATATAAATATGTAAACAGAGTGGTTTTTGAAAAGAGCGACAAAATGCTTGCAAGCAAAGTTATATAAAACACAAATTCTGGATAACAAATTAAGAAATTTTAAAAATGAATCTACCATCTACAGTATAATTTGCTATACACAATATGTTATAAGCATTTATGATTATACCAAACTTCAGATTGTGGATGATGAGCATTCACATGAAAGCTCCAGCTCAATTTTGTTGCACGTATACTTCTCTTGCTAGGTCTCAGCTTCTGAAGGTGAAGAGAAAAAGGGCAGAGAGGGTCAAAACTTGTAAATGGATCTCTTATTTGAAGCAGATGAATATAGTAACAGAGAAAGATAAAATATACAAGAGATTGTTGATAAAATTGTTCTTTGTTGTTACCTTCATCAAGTTTGATCTCTAGAAGCTCCTGAATGGGCTGGCGACATATAGGACACTTGTTCGATTGAAGCCTCAACTCCTTGGCACAATCGCTACACATACACTGGAAACCAACAAACATAAATATCACATACAAGCTTCTCGTGCAACTGCTCTAAAGGATAATGCGATGTTGAAGAAGAGTAGAACGAATACGAGGAAAGGTTCTGAATTCAGTCAAGAAAAGAGAGGATCGAAGGATATATCTTTTTCATGTTAATTCCTATTTCGAAACTTGATCCATAGAATGAAACTGTACATTGAACTGCTGCAGATTCAGACTTGTATATTAATTTTTAACAACTAAGTTGCCAGTTCTTTTGTTCTTTACTAATCGGAAGAACGAATCAAATGCAGAATATATCAGCTCTTTATCCTAACTTCTAAAGAATGACCAAGACCATTCCGATACAGAAGGGACCAAGACATTTGTTGACTACTAAATAACGGTTTAAAGTCAAACTTTTGAGTCAACCTAAGTTGACACACGAGATTTGTCAAATACTGTGTGAGTTTCTCAAGTAGAGGATTTCTTTGGGAAAACTTCTTAGCATTTTTCCCTTAAATTTCATGAGGACGAAGTTGAACATGTTTGAACTCTCTGTACAGAGTTCTGATGCACACCCAAAAACAACGGGTAGAATGAAAATAAAATATAACTCAGAATGCCAACACTCTGATATACATACCGTCTAGATCATCAATCAAGAGTCAAGGGTCAAGGGAATAAGGAATATTAATTTGATAACACTATTAGCCTTGAACAACAAGAAGACTGATTCGCCGAACATAGATAAACTTGTTTACATTTGGTAATCACATTGGTACACTAGTTAACATGTATCATGTTTTGAACATATTGGTATGCTTGCTGTCATATATTATGTTCTGAACATATAGCTAGTCAAAGTTCTGGCTCTTACCATATGTCTACAGGGCAAAACAGCCGTATTCTTTTCCTCAGTCATGCAAATGACACATTCTTTTCCTGAGTCCACGTCACTGATTGCTGTTTCATCTGGACTGCTGATGCCATATATCTCACGCAGCTCATAACGAACACCATCAGTCCACAAAATTTGCTTGATAATTTTTACTTGAAAATTTCCTTCCTCTTTCTTTTCTAAGACAGCCTGAGTGATTTGTGCATTGGGAAATGTATTCACCACTTCCTCATATGCCTGTTCATCCATAGGAGTGGATGGCACATGCGACTCAGCTGATATAACAAGTGGGTAAATGTCCTCTCCTGGGGAAGGCTTTGACAAGTCATCAATGTCGAAGAAGCCTAGATCGACACCAGTTCCAGAAGGCTGGCAGAATTTCTGGCTCACTCCTTTTTGAAATGGAATTTTTACAGGCACAATCTCAGGATACATTGGAGTGAATGTACAGTTGACCCCCTCCTTGGCGAAATAGAAGATAGTGATACTGATATACAAGAGTTTTATATATTAGGTATAGAATGTCATCTTTGCAAAATATGAACAAAGTCCCCAGCAAGCATAATGACAATGTAGGGCTATACTACAGACTGCAAGAAAGCATGTGGTAGGCGCTGAAGCAAACAATTTTCTCGTCATACAAGCCAAGGGTTCAGCATATAATAACATTGAATATGCAAACTTGAAAAAGGGAACTTCAAATTTACAAAACAGATACAAACACAAAATGCTACCTTAAGCAATGCAAAACCAGGATACATGCACCACATGTCAACACTAAAAAGGGATAACTGCAGTCTTGCACCACCATCACTGCAGACAGCAATCTCAACACCACCCGCTAAAGTACTATCCCACTGCGATCCTACATATAACCCATCTTATTCTTCCACAGTTACAACCCCCAATCAATTTTTTTGATGTTCAATAGACAAGAAAATTCTACCAAGTACAAACTCTAATTTTAATTTATTCCATAATATGAAGAATTTGGCACTCCCTCTCCCACCTCCCTCTCTTCTAGAATTGTTTAATGTTACTGTTTACATATATCAAATTGCCGTGTGTTAATGAATGTAAATAAGTCCATGTAAATGGCGTTAATCCAATGAAGAACACGGTCTCATTAACACAGGGATGGTTGAAAGTAGTTGAATGACTTTGAAGAGGTCCAGTCACCCTCAACAATAAAAGAGAATGAAAACGCATTATTGTTAATTATGTATAAATAGGTCATGCTTTGTGTTTTGATGTCGGAAGGGACAATGTCTTTCTTCAATTGGTGGAGGGTCAAGGGAGGAAATAAGAATGAGGAAAAACAGAATAACTAATTACAAAACAACCTTGGGAGAGAGTGATTGAGACAAGAATTAATCTTAAAATGATGGTTTAAGAAAATTAATTTAGATACATAGATGTGAAAAAAGAGGATATATGCTATGTATTTGCTAAGAAACTGATGGAGCCAACAGATGAAGGAGAAAAACCTTCATACGATTTTACTTAATTTAGAGAAGATGTGTGACAGGGGGTGTGAAAATGCATTATAGTAGAACTTAGAAAAGAAAGGAGTTAAACAGGTCTATTGATGTTATCAAAGATCTGCGCTAGGATTGATGACCACTTTAAAAAGTAATGGAGAGTAGCGATTTCCGTATTGCTGTACGGCTACATCATGTCATCCTGGTGGATGAGGCTAGAATGGGACTCATTTCTTAGTTGGAGTTGTTGAGAGAACATCTTGAAACAATAGATTCAAAGTTAGCCAATGTGAGAACAAGTGAATGGAGTGTGAGTTTCATAAACATACAAAAACTCATTGAGGCGTAGTTGAGATTAGAGGCCATAAAATATGAAACTAGGCTACACTATTCATTGGAAGGGAGATGGTGGAAAAGATGTTAAAGGATTAAGATGTTAAAGGAGTGCCTAAACAGACAAATTGTACACACGGCTGAAAAGGAAATTTGAAGGGACTGTTCTGTCTCCAATAATGTATGAACCAAATGTTTAATTATTAAGAAACATCTCCACAAGTTGTACATGGCTGAGATTAGAATATTGAGAAGGCTTTACTATTAAACAAAACCAATTAAGATGGATTGGGCACATACAGAAGGTCATCACATGTATCCATTAGGAGAAGAGACGAAAATGGTATAAACAATAAACCTAGAGAAGAGGTCAACCTAAGATCACATAGATCAAGGTGATTAAATAGGACTTAAACCTCTTTTACCGAATGAAGTGGAAAGAGGAAACTTGTAGCTAGCCCTATATAGATATGAAAGGGAAAAAAAAAAATCTTTGTTGAATTGAGTTGAAAAATGTGACATGAAATAACAAAGCCATTCAGCTGATCATTAACTGATACAAGGTAAAAAAAATGAAATTAATGAAGAACTTATCAGCACCACAAATTCCTTCAAATACATCACTTTTGGGAAATTTGTCAGAAAGTTCTCAATTCTGGTCCACATCTTCACTAACTTGAATAGAATATTGTTTCATATTCAAAAATATGGAACAATCTGGCAAATAACACCACCAACTAACTCACCCATTTTTAAATTATGAGAATACTTAAGGGTGCATGTAAATAGTTCCAAACAAAGCTAATTCTTGAGACTAAGATAAGAAGTTCCAGAAAGATAAACTGATTCTCCATATTAAGAAGAAAATAAATAAAGTATAAAATGTAGTTGAAGAAGAGAAAAAACAAGAGTTTTAATTAATAATCATCCCTGACATGTAAAATCGTTAACCTTAAACTTTTTCTAGTCCACGCAATCTAAAGAATAGCCAGCATTAGAAGGCTTAAGATTCTCAGCCTTCACATTCCTCAAAAGGCAAGTAATCTTATAAAGCTAGTACTAATAAGTACTATGTTTATAAACCTGATCTGTGTGATTCGTATGACTAGACAAGATTACATGAATTTATCATCCTCAGGTACGTTATTAGGTATTTAACGACTAGAAACAAAAATAATTTGCAAGACTCGACATTAAAACAGCAATAATTATGTTTTTCAAATCGTCTTGTAGAAAATTTCATCACAGCTTCTCAAAGTTGAAACTCAATACGATGCACAGATATGAAATTAACTTAGAGAAATCATTTTTTCTTGCCTCAGCACCAATAAGATTTATGTCTTCTTTTGGATGGGTGCAGGGGATAGAAAACCACTTATTTTATCCTAATGTCTCTCTATATGTGTTTTGATGCTCAGAATGCCTAGAACTGTAATTGATCCAAGTCCTAATTAAATGAATAGACTACCATCTTTTGTGGTTTCTTACAGGTTTTTAACATCAATTACATCCTTAAAACCTGTAAAATATTCCTTTTACAGATCGGAAACACAGTACAGATCCTTACCAATGAAAGTCAAATGCAAATGACAAAGCCATTTTATCATCAACCTTGAAGAAATCATAATCCACATCCAACACAAGCATAAAACATATAATATCCACGGTGTATACATAAATTAATAATAATAAAATAAAGAAAATAAAGGGAATAATATCAAGGCACAAGTAAGCAAGAGTTAAATACCTTCCATCAACCAAGGCGTCGAACGTGAAGGTTACCAATTGGTAATCTTGGTTCAGCACGTCTACTTGAAGCATGATAGTGTCCTTGTGAATATTCACATCATTCTTGATCTTCTTGGCACTCTGGTGATCAACGTAAGGCACTGGAGGTGGCGTCGGCGGCGGCGGAGGGATTGGGCCCCACCTCATAGGGGGGATCAAATACGGACGGTAGTTGGAGTATTGATCCATGATATTCACCGGCCTAGAATAGTAATTAGAGTAGTTGTTATTATAGTTGTAATTAGGAATAAAAGGAGGAGGAGGAGGAGGAGGAGGCGGTGGAGGACGGGGAGGGATCTGCACAGGGGGGAAGTGTTGTGGTGGTGAAGAGGGTGCATGATAAGGGGCGTTGGCTGCGAATGAATAGCTTGGTGGTTCAGGGGATTGGCCTGGTGTTTGTGGTCGGAAATTATGGGGTGCTGATGTAGACGGCGGCGGTGGAGGAGGAGGTGGTGGTGGAGTTGGTTCGAGAGGGGTGACCAGAAGAGAAGGGCCATAAGAGGAGGATGGAGTGACAGGTTGTTGGTGGTGATTAACTTGGTTCTGGTAAGGCTGGTGGTGGCGATGCCTTTTACTCCACGAGTTGCCCATTTAAAGTCGAAGTCGAAGTCGAAGCCGGTGGCGTTGACGGTGGCGGAATGGTTGGAACGTTGTTGGTCTAATTAGAAGAGAAGACTAGGCGGTGGTTGGTAAAAGCCGATTATTCGAAGTTTCGACCGTACTGCCAATATATTAGGACCCACAGAAAATATTGACTGAAACATGGTGCTCTTCGATAGCTATTGCACTTATTAAAAATGTCAACGAAAAAAATAAAAATAAATAAATAAATAATAATAATAATAGGAGAATTATGTTACTAAATTTATCGATATCGAGCTTTCTAATTTTTTTGCATTACACTTAAAATTGGAAAATAGCATTTTCCATAATAATGTCTATAATGGACATATGAATGCTCTCTATCGGATGTGCGTACCATTATGTTATGGGCTATGTACCCATGACATAATCCCTTAAAATTTATTGAAACTTCCAAAGGTACAACTAGAATGTGTTACTTTATGATAAACTTCATTGCGAAATCACGTGATAATTCTTGATCATTCGGATCAACGTATGCTTTAGACAGTCGAAAGATCCACTAAATAAATACGGAATGATTTCTACTCAATTTCACGATCCTATTCCAAAAGACGTAAAACAACTATGTATATAAGGCCACAATTTGTGATGGTTAGTCCTTAAATTTTCATCTTCTTTAACCTTCCTTCATATTTTACTTACCTAAGCACTAGAGGGGATTCGATATACAAAACCTTCTTTTGGCTGAATTTTCATGAAATATATTGAATAAAAAATAATTTGACTGATTTTAAACATTCTATAAATATTGACCAAACATGGATGAAAGTAATTCAAAACTAGTAAGACCTGATCAAAATCCTATTTAATTGGATCGCTGTATGATACTACAATCAAATCTATTACATTATTTGAAAAGGAAAGATAATCTACTGCAAACATATAACAAAACACATTAGAGTGGTATGTGTTCGTTGTGCGCAATTTCTCTTGATTGAGGAGTAACAACGTATATATAGACCTCCGATCGTGGATAAACTGAAGTCACACTAGTTGTCCAAATGTTAGTTGTATTCCTAATTATGAATTTTTTTATATCTATATGGAATGATCCTTTATTATATAAGCTTTAGCCCCTGTTTGAGTTTTATTATTTTTCTCATTCTCGTTTTTCTATTTATTTTCAATCATCATCACATCAATACTTTTTCCTTCTTTTTCAATCATATATTCCTCATTACATCAACAATAAAAATACATTCTTACTTCTAAAATGTGCAACAAACAGTGGCTTAATGGACCAAACTCAAAATGGAATAAATTTTGACCTAATAGCTTTTACGTCATTGAGCCCCCGTTTGTTTCCCATACAAATATACTAAAAATGAAAAATATGACCATTATACATCACATCAGACCTTCAAATTTGAATTTCTATCTCTCGAGTGGGGCCCAATAACGGCTATATTTTTCATTTTCATTCTATTATAATGCGCACCAAACAGAGGCTGAGTTAGAAAACTTCACTGTGTAATTTTACTAGTTAAAGAAAGAGGAAATCAGATTCACTACTGTTTAGTAATTCAAAATTTGAAAAATACTGTTTTCTTCAATTTGATACTGTTCCCAGACCCAAATCCCAATTTGGGCTGGAACTTCCATTGGGTTACAATTCCTTATTTAGACCACCAAATTTGGTCCAATAACTTACCTTCAGTGTTTGGGCTTCGGTACTAGGCCGTGAATTAATTATTGCACTTCAACATCGATAGGGAAAATTTGCCCATTTACCCCTTTTTATGTAAAAATTCCGGGAAAAAAAAAATTCCTACTTTTTACAATCGTGATATATACCCTATATATTTAACAATCATGCTTGCGAACACCAAATTTGACAGTTTACCATGTACAATATTTAAAAAAAAAACAGCTTTCACTCCAACAATTTTTTTAAAACAAATATAATGTCAAGCATGATGTACACTTTGGAGTGTACAAATGACATTTTCCTATGAGGGTGTTTGGTATAAATTAAAAATCAGATTTTAAGTAGATTGTGATAGAAGTTTTTGAAATGTGTGATTGAAAAGATGTGTGACCCCATGAAAGATGTGGTTGATATCGATTGTTTGACTTTGACTTAAATTAAAATCTGACCCAAACATGACCTATATTTAAACTCCAAATCAGTTTTACCCTAACGTTTTCTTATTTCCCATTCGGCTCTTTTAACCGACTTTCTTATTTCTTTGCCCCCAACCTCTTATTATTTGGAAGCACTATCCTATTGTACATCAATCTCCGTCCTCGTGCATATCTCATCGACAACACGTAGAGAGATCCTCCACATATACTTGCTAATGTGGTATGTTCCTTATAATTATACTTCACATTATTTGTGTGATGAAATTGTAATTAATTTGATTACCTTTATTTTCTTAGGTGCATTATCCTGTGGCACAGAGATATTCGTCCCCATTAGCACGTCCGTCTCTTACACCATGTCGATCTACATATTTTGTGCCCTCGCATTCTGCCGTCTTCAATGGTATAATTGAACGTTCCAGCTGATATATTTCAATGATAGAGTAGAAAATTCTGAATCATTTGATAGAAATTGTTCGAATTGAAATATTGTTTCAACTATAAGGAGAAGACAGTTACTAGTGGACACGACCCGTTCGTCAGACGGATGGGATAATATGGGAGGTCGAAAGAGAGACAATTATTTGAATAAGGATGAAGGGGTTGGGAGATGGGACGGAGGATGTGTCTGAGTCGACATAGGAGTTGGTTGATGTGGTGTGTTGAATATATGACCCAATCCAACATTGATTTCGTGTTTTGGTTGAAAAATGAGTTAAAGAAGGATCAAAGTGGGTTTTTAGGCAGTAAGATAAATAGGGCGCATGGTGCCAATCGGGGTGAAAAATTAGAGTTATTTACCGTGACTCAGTGTTGGGGTGCTCCTGGAGGCGTTACGACTGTTGTTCGCTTCCCGCTCAAGCGTCGAGCACTGCTTGCTTGGTGCGAGGTTGGCACTCGAGCGGTAGCTTTATTCGGGGAAAATTTGCTTCCTTATGTTTGACTCATTTTTTATCCTCTTTCCAACTACAATATATTCTCTTAGGTCCTATATATGGTTCACGAAATTCTTGGTTTTCATATGACTTTGAGAGGGTTAGAATTGTATTAGATATAAAATATTCTTTGTATTTTCTCTCCATTATTATAAATTTTTTGTTCTTTTCTGCCATACTATTTTGTTTTTCATGTGTTGTGATTGCTAATTCATATTATGCATTATAATCTTGCATTCTATTTCTAACAAGTGGTATCAAATCATACATAGTTCTTTTCAGGATCTAACAAATGGTATCAGAGCCAAGCACGTTGTTCTTCGCGAGTTTCGATTTCTCATCGTGGCAGGTGAAGATGCAAGATGCCCTCAAATTGGTCGTTGGAGGAGAAACAACGTAAAGATCTAAAGGCCATTTCTCAAATACATTTTCACTTTTCGAATCACATTTTTCAGGATATTTTGAAGAAGAAAATCTCAACTGCGTTACGGTTGAAGTTTGACCACTTGTGCATGACTACGAGTCTAACTAGCAAATTGCACATGAAGTGGCGTTTGTATTCTCACCGTATTACAGAAGGTACATCTTTAGAAGATCACCTTGTTATTTTTAAAGAAATCGTCGCTGATTTGGAGACTTTGGAGGTTAAGTGCGATGACGAAGATTTAGGGTTAATTTTGTTGTGTTCGTTGTCCACTTCATATATGTTGTTTAGAAACACAATATTATATAGTCGTGATACTTTTACCGTTGTAGAAGTTTATTGCTTTTTTCAAAGGAAATGATGAAGCATCTCATTAGATAGGAGACTCATGGAGAATATCTTGTTGTTCACTTGGTTATGAAATAGGCAATTCGAAGTCTAACTTTAGTAAAAAAGTTTATAACTATTGCAAGAAGAAGGGACACATGAAGAATGATTGCTATAAATTTCAAAATAGAGAAACATTAGTCGCAGATAAGGAGGGAAAGCATCAAGAAACTTCAGGTGAATTCGATATTGCAGAAAATTACTACAGTGATGGAGATGTTTTGGTTATTCCTGATGGTGACTCCAAACCTGACTAGGATTAGATTCTTGATACATCTTGTTCTTTTCAAATGCGTCCCAATTGGGATCTGTTTCAACATACAAAAAAGTTCTCAAAGGTGTTGTGGTGATGGGTAATAATACACATTGTCGGATAGCTGATATTGAAAAAGTCAGAATCAAAATGTTTGATGGGATAGTTAGGAAACTCGATGAAGTGAAACATGTCCTAGAGTTGGAGAGAAATTTGACCTCCTCGAGTATTCTTGATTCAAAGGGTACAAATACACTAGTGAAAATAGAGTCCTGAAGGTTAGCAAATGTGACCGAGTTGTGTTTCAGGGATAGAAAATATCCCAGTTGTATGTCTTGCAGGGTTCGACAGAATTAATGGATAACAATCAGCAGAAATTTAGTAATTTGGTGAATATTTAGTTGGGAACAGTACCGTTGGAGTTTGTTTTGATGTCTACATTGAAGAATACATCTCAGTCGAAGTCGGAAGTTATCGGTAATGCCGCTTTGCACCATCACCAGCATTTTCATTGTATTTAATTGCCAGAGACAGACCCATGAGAGATATTAAGCCTCCACAAAGATACGAGAAAACTGATTTTGTGGCTTATGCGTTGAGTGTGGTTGAAGGTATTGAGTCTAGCAAAGAACCTTCAACACGAGCATTTGATTGTGTTGATTCTTTTACAGGGTATGACTCTAGCTTGTTTGGTAATTATTGTTTAAATATTTGTCATTGTGTTGCTCATTCTGATAATTCGAGCAATTTTGGTACCCGAGGCAATTCTCTTGAGTAGTACTTAGATTCAATTGATTGAGTTTGCCCTCGTTAGACTTTATGGAAGAGGGGGAGAAATTTTGCTTAGAGAGTTTTACTGAAGAGCCAAAAGATTATTCATTGCAGTTGAATTTGTCTCCATGTAGAGAAATTTTGAAGCCTTGAACGTTGCAGTGAAATTTATGTCAATGTGGAGATTTGTTGAATATGTGACCCAAATTCTAACATTGATTTCATGTTTTGGTTGAAAAAAGGAATTAAAGAGGGATCAAAGTGGTTAAGGATGTTTGTAGGCAGCAAGATAGCGCTTGGGCTCCCAAATAGGGCGTTGGCGCCAATCGAGGTGAAAAATTGGAGTTATTTATCGAAACTCAATGTTGGGGGCGCTCCTAAAGGCGTGGTACGACTACCGCTCGAACATCAGCTTTATTTGGGAAAAATTTGTTTCCTTATTTTTGGTTCGTTTTAATCCTCTTTCCAACTACAATATATTATCTTGGGTCATATATATACTCCATGGAATTATTGGCTTTCATATGACTTTGAATGAGTTAGAATTGTATTAGATACACAATATTTTTTTTGTATTTTCTCTCCATTATTAATAAAATCTTCGTTCATCTGCCATATTATTTTGTTCTTTTTGTGTTGTGATTACTACATCATATTGTGCCATATAATCTCTTCTTATGTCAAAACATACATATTTCATGTCAAGATTCTAAGATGGTGGTAGGAATACCTAGTGGGATGGAGGGGGTTGGCGGAGGAGACGAAGAGGGAACAATGTTGTTGAAGGGTTGCGAATGTAGTTGGGGGGGTGGGGGGTGGGACGGAAGAGATGCAATTGACAATCTTTTTTAGGTTCCAGTAGTTAACTAATTTACGTTCTCTTTTAGTCACCAAGATTTTAATACAGTGCATAATCATATTCCAACAATGAAAACCATTAAATTGTCATATATTCCTCGCATACTTATCTAGTTAAGCAAGATTATGCTTTCCCTTTTGAACTCGTGTCCAAAACAATATTTTTCTCTCGAGGTTCACGCTACAATTCTATGAAGATTCTAATGAATTTTGTTTGGGATTGATTGTATGATTAAAGAAAGATTGTGTCCAACTTGTTAATGGGACAATAGATTAGGGAGCAATGACGCAATATTCCCTTAAATTTTAGTTTTCACCAACTCACAAAATTAGACCTGCAACAACAGAGCTATCAATTTAGTTGTTTAAAGTAGAACTCTGAGAGTTATAATTCTATTTTTCTTCACCAATGAAGCAATAGCTTTCAACTTCTGCATTCACCAAATATCCTCCATCACATGCACAATAACAAAAGGATTTTATGGTTGAAACTCTTTAAATATCTCATATGGAGTGTATCTAAAGGTAAATTTAACAAAATACGGCAAAAAATGTTTCTTAATTTATGACAATTAAAATGACAGAAATACATAATCTAATAAATATGTTAAAATGATAAAAGTAGATTGATATTGCTTCGCTGGTTTTGTTTTCATCAATAGGTTTGCGAAGTGGGAAATCGATAAATATTTTTATTAACAATGATAGTGAAGATAGTGGTGACGGTTGTGTAATAGTGTTTGTTACTAGTGAAGGTGATAGTGATGATGTAGTAATATATTTGTAGCCCTTGTTTGATCTTCATTTTTATTTTTTCAAAATGTGTATACTCTCTCTTCTTTTTATTCATACATTGTTCAGTAAAATAATATTGTACGCAAATTTAAAATTTTCCTTATATTTTTTAATAATGCATTCTCAATCAATCTACTATTTCAAAATACCCTCTTAGAAAATAATGAAATTCAAACAAGCTCATAAATAGTGATGATGGTAGGAATAAGTAATAAAAAGTGTAATATAATACAATACAACGTAACATTGTGTTACAAAATTTATTGCTAAAAATATAAATAGAATAAAAGATATTATCGAAAAAAAATTTGTTTATGGTGAGTTGCTCCTAATTTTTTATCGGGTTGATAATAGAAAACCCCCTTGAAACATTTTCATATACGATATACTCCATATATATTGAAAATCGTAGAAAATCTCCCTATTTGAAACCCTTTGTACGAAAAATCCCCATACCGTCAACATCCGTTAGTTTAATCTTTAAAAATAGTAAAAAAAATACCAAATTTAAAAGGAATAGTTACAGTTGCAGTGCCTAACTGTTTATTTTCTCTTGTAAATTATACCCAATTTTTTTATAACTATCACCCACGGTTCCAAACCTTTGAAACTTTATACCTCACCCAACTTCATCTCTTTCACAGGTAAGTCGCCATTGTTACCATAGTTTCAATAGGAAATTCATAACTACCGTTTTCAACTCTGAAAAATTCCTTTCATAATCCAATCATCCATTCGTACACCATTGGAACCACTGCTTCACCGTCGGCACCACCGCACATCCCAGATTTCTATCCCAAAACAAATGTACAAATAAGTTTCAAGAAATTCAGAAGGTTTAATTTATAAGTTCACAAAAAAGGACTCTCAATTATTTGATTTCTCTTGATATCTTGCTAGGACTTCTATTGATTTTTGCTTAATTAGTTGTGGGTCGATTTGTGGTGGGAAAG
>CAIGRK010088911.1:0-13496 GCA_903798315.1 Fraxinus greggii
CCCCCACCCCCCCCAAAAAAAAAAAAAAATAAATAAAAACAACTCTTCTTATCCCTCACTTTCGAAAACTCAAAATATTCTAAAATAAGTTTTAAACAGTAAGGGTGTGTTTGAAGCATTAGGCGAGACCGTATAAAGAATTTAGTATAAAAATATAACGGATAGTATTAGATAGATGATATTATGGTAAATTGCGGTGGATAGTATTCTTTAATTTTCCATTTAAAAGAGTGTCATTTGCACTATCAACCGTTAACATAATACCAAAGTTGGAGATGAGTTTAGGTCGAATAAGAAAGTGTATGGTAATGATATTCTTTTAAATGTAAAATGAAACAATACTATCCACATTAATTCCATATTACCCTCTATCTAATACTATCCATCATAACTTTATACTAAATTCTTATCTAGTGCGCCAAATACAACCTTAATGATTTCAATGATAGTCACTTTCTTGTAATTCCAGTACCTTCACACAATCACAATATTATACCAAAAAAAGGAAAAAACAATAGTTCCAACAATAAATCAGCATTTTTAACCCCTTTTATTTAGCTAGTCTTTTCAGAAGCAGAGGCATGGGGAGGGCCAAGGGGGTTATCCTCATGCCCTCCCTCCTCAAATGTTCTTGTTCAACTAGAAGTAAATCTATGCAAATAGATGAGCCACACTAAAGCAGAAATGCATGCTAAAATTTTTGAGTCATTATGGTTTTGAATTCTTGGATATGTAATAGGTCGGTCATTCAAAATCCGAGAAACCAATCACAGGCTTTAAGGACTTGTTGAATTTTTCTCTCTTTTCTTTCTTTTTACTGGGGTATAATAAGTTTGCCTGAAGTTGCAGACAGTAACTTAAGCTAGAAAACTAGCTTATAAAGCGTATCAACAGGAATTAACAGGTCAGCCACCCTGAGGAAATGTTCGAGAAATATATTTATCAATAAAATTATGTCATGCATATTAACATCTTGGAAAGTAGTACATTTATCTTAATAACCATAATTTAGTTTCTTTCCCCAAAATCCCACCTCTGTTTCTTTCTTGTACCATGAGCATAGCTCATGTTAAGTCCAAATAATCAATAAAAGCACAAGTAATATCCACAAGTTAGCTTTATTGGGCACAGTATTGCGACAACTCCCACCAAAAATAAAAAATAAAAGGTTCCTTCCCAAAATTTGATCCGTTCAACCTCAAATTCATTGAAACGGCGGCAATAAAATTCCATCTTTTCATACTGAAACAAATCCAGTAGCCATATACAATCTCTGCAAGATACCCAAACAACCAATTCTTCACTCATATAGCTCTAACATCCACTAAAACTTGTATACATACACATTTAAACTACATATGCGATTTTTTTGAAAAGAAAGTAGAACACCGAATGTTGGGGAGAGGTTATGTAAATTCTTTGAAATTTAAAATTTATATCTTTATTTTCTTAACTTTTGATACAAGACATTGCACGTCATGTCTGACAATTGTTGACGGCCGTCCATAAAGTATATCCTTGAGTGTCAAGAAATGGAAGAATATGACTTATTGGATATATGTACTAATAGGAGTTCATGTGCATCGTAGTGTGTATGTGCGCGTGTATACCGGGCTTTTTGGAGGTGAGTGCGAGGCGTTTGCGCCTGACGATGGAGTTAAGCAGCGACGATTTCCCCACATTGGACCGTCCCACAAGAGCAAATTCCGGGAGCCCATCAGAAGGGCATTCCTGAGTTTTCACACTACTCTTCACAAACTCCGCATTCACCACTTCCGCACCACCTCCAGCATACTTGCTCAGCACAATATTCGATCCCTTCAATATTCTTGCACTCAATATCCCATTTTCCGGCGGTGAAACCTCCGTTTCCGGCGGCACAAACAGCTTTTCAAGAGACAATTGTATGTTTTCTTGGGGTGGTGATTGACTGCTACTTGTTAAGAAGTGAGAAAAGGATGCGGTTCCCGATTCGGATATGGGTACGGATAAGATTCGGGTGAATAGATAAAGTTTTTTGGGTTTGCAGGTTGTGAGGGCGGAAGGTATGTGCAAAAAATGGAGTCTTGGAATTTTATGGATTATAAACATTTCTCAGAAATCTTTATCTGTGAGTGTGTTCAATTTTTTGCGCGAGTGTGTTGCTGTGTATTTTCAGTGTGTGTAGTTGTAGCCCTTGTGAGGAACGGTGCTGTGGCAAGAGGAGCGTAGATATTTGGGAAAGAAATAACAATTTAGACCCCTTATCCATTTCTTTTAAACCCCTTTTGGTGGCGTTATTTGAAAACTTCTTTTTTGGAACTCATTTTTTAACTACATATTTACATAATAAAATATTCAATACTCATAAATTCTTTTAAAAATCGCTATTCAAAATACTATTTTTCTCCAATAATGACTATAGGCTAAGTTACTTATAATTTTAAGTCAAATTTTAATTTTATTCACACGTTCACAAATACACACACTTTAATATGGGACTCATTTCTCCTCTAAACATGCACATTATCTAATGTCATATATTACCGTTTAGATACGAAATTCTACGATATTAACCATGTGATCTTAATATTATTCATCTTGAATGGTACGGTGGGCAGAAATTGTTTGGAGAGGTAGCTCAATCAAACCGAACTCTATGAGCTCTTGGTCTGAGTATACTATTTTTAGAAGTATTCAAAATGTAAATCATAGAAAAATTAAAAAACCGTTAGAAACAGTAGTCTATTCAGTACAAGTCATGTCAAACTTCACTTTTTCTTTACGAGTTGAGAGTGTTTGTCCATTAGAAAAAAATATGAGACGTCAATTTGATTTATCATTCTTGTTAAATATAATTGATCTTACGTTAAAAAAAAAATGTAGCTGCTGAATCTGATTCATTCTTTCAAACAAACTCTTTTAATATTTCTTTGTTTCCAAGCAATAATTTGTTAAATAAATGCATTGTTTTGACTATCAAAAGTTACCTTTTGTATTAAGTGAAGAGAAATCCAAGGATTGCTCAAATAGAGCACTAACCACTTCAAAGGAATTCACTCAAAACTAGCTTTTGAAAAGGTCTTTAAACGATTCTTTGTCTCCAATTACAAAATGTTTAATGATTGGCTGTCTCTGTGGAGATTTTCTTTCAAAATTGATGGTTATTAAGTCTAAGAGGTTGTAGGTACTATGGATCCTTTGATTCCAGAATACCTTCCTTGGTCTCTTCGGGTGCACTTTTTCTTTCTCTAACCCCTTATTCTTTCATACTTAGTTCTTTAAAGTTCTCGAAAATCTTGGTCCTCAGAGCCAATGCAATATTCTTATTAGATATTTCGTTTAAAGCAAAATAATGCTTCTTTGTTGTGTCATGTTGTAACAAAAGGGAACCACCTATCATTGTCGGCGTACTCATAAAAAATCATCATTCAATTCTTTGTAAGAGACGGGCATGGTTACACTGGATGGAATGACCTTAACTGATAGAAAAGGATCCCATGATTCTGCATCGATCTTACTTAGAATCGCAATCCCAAGTTGTTCTAAATTTCGTGATCATAACAAGCGAGTTTTTTTGGTTAATGGGAGTAGTAAAAGGCGAAATTGAGATAGGATCCTACTTCGTAGGATTTCGCCTCTTCAAAAAAGGACTTGAAAGTATTCTTTTCTATTTGCAGGATCCCAACTCGTGTATTTATATTGGTGCATCTGCTTATATGACCGCTGATGCAGGTAATGTCAAAAGTCTTACTTTGCGCCTTAAGTTGAAAGATCTCCATTTACATACAACAATCTTCATGCATGAGGGAAGAAAGACAACAAGCTATTAAGTGCATTATCTTATTGTTGGTAAATGTAGGTGCTGCAAGTGATATTGATGTAGGAGAAATAATTGGACTTTTTTCGGTAGATCTAGAATAACACTAGGTATAGCCATAGCACAAGGCTTCTCGGTCGATCGGTCGTAGGTTAGAAAATGTGGTTCCAGTTTGAAAATAACAACGTTTGACCTAACTAACACTTGGGGTGAATAAGTATTTTTATGCGGAATTTAAATTTATCAATTAATAAAAATAACAAGTCACAATTGTTAATTTTATCCTGATGAATTCACATGCAATACTATCTAGGTTGAATTATCGCTGTTTATATATTGCAAAAAAGTAAATAGCACCATAAAATTGATGACTGAGAAAATCCCTCCTGAGATAAAAAAGAAAAAGAAAAAGAAAAAACTCCAGACTCAAGCCAGTAGTATCTACTATAAACGATAAAGACTTACAAACTTGTCAGACTCTACTAAAGCTTAGTACTTTCCGATTTCCTGACTGTAATCACCAAGGTCCTCTTGTATTACGCACTCCTGCACCAGCTCCCGACCTTCTAGAATCGTTTATCTCTTGTGGATCACTTGAGAACTCCTCATTCTCATCCAACCGGAACTTCGATCACCTTCCTTGATCTTCAGAATTTTGACAGATTATGAAGAAGTATAGGCTTTGGTATTTTGATTATGTGAATTAGGATGTATTCTCTTTATAAAACACTGTTCAACCAACCCTATTTATGAAGTGGGGCTTGGATATATATAGTATTTAGTTTTTAGGATAGTATAAGATAGATATAACTCTCAAAAATCACGAACTAGAGTTTCACGAGAAACACCATCGCTAGAATGCCAGGCTAGCTCCATGTGAGCGACAAGTGTTGCTCGAGCGAAGACGGACGAACTTGATTCTGTTTTGGACTCTTGGGCATCAGTTTGGCGCTGGGCTAGCATAAATCTGACAACTTTTTCTTCTTGTCTATAACCGAACTAAATGTCTCATAGTTCATCTATACAACCTACCAATAGACACTTTGACTTTTAAAACTCTTTTATAACTATATTTTTTGTTTAAAAATTGTCAACAACCTTAAAATCTAACAAACTTCCCATTGGCATTCTGTGACAAAAATATGTAGTACATATCAAAGACAACCAAACTAATCTATCCAAAACAAACTGACTCAACTGTAGCTTGCCTTTTCCTTATCAAACATGTTTTCTAAAATCAACAACTCAAATACCAAGTATAAAAGCCAGTAAAATGGTAAAGGAAATAAAAAAATTGAGATAGATATCAATAAGCTCATAATAATGTGAGTTGACTTAAGATGCAATATCAATGTAAATAAATATACCAAAATAAACATCGATATCACAAAACATTAAAACTTAATCTAGTTAAGTAGTAAGTATCATATACTTCTCAAAAATTGTCAAGAATAATACCTAAAAATACTACTACTATCTACTTCCCTTTTTGTCACAAATGACAAGGAGATGTCTAACAACTATTCAGCAGTAGTATCTCCATCTGTCCCCTTATTAGAATCATCACCATCATCCTACTGTAGTCCGATCCATCTCTGAAGATAGCCAACAACACCCTTATTAGTATCTCCATATGTCCGATCCTATCTCTGAAGATAGCCAACAACATCTTGAAGTATATCAAACTATGCTATGTGGCTCTCAGTGGTGGCTCTTAGCTGTGTAATCAAAGCCATCGAATGAGCATGTTGCTCGATCATTACAGACTTTAGTCCCATAAGTGCAATTGAAGGATCGACGAGAATAAAAGTAGATGATGGAATAGGATCAACATGTGGTAGTGGAATAGGAGCAGAGGTAGAAGACGGTGGAATGTCAGTGGTAGAAGTAGGAATGTCAGAATGAGATTGAGGAATATCAGAGGGATCAACAAAAAGTAGGTCATCAATAGGATCTGGTAGCAAATATGGATCAGGAGCAAAAGATGAAGGAACATGAGACATACTCTATGAAATAGTGGTTCGACTAATATGTTGAGAAACACATTATACCTAAACATGAAGTGTAGATATATGAATTGATGCTAGAATAAAAAATAAATCAAAAATCCCAAAAATTTCAAGAAAATAGAACTACGGTTTTGCGATTTTTACGTTTAATTGGATGAAATTCGAAGTTTTGAGATGTTTAGGAGCTATGAATGATGTAAATACTTCAATTTATTGATGGAGTGCCAAATTATACTTCGGCGAGATGGATTTTGAGAGAAAAGTGTGAAGGAAGAAAATGTGGTTCAAAAAAGTGACTTCAAATTCTACGCGATACAATTCAAATATTTATGCTGTCGCTCAAGTGAGAGGCGAGCGCTAGGTTAGCAACAAAGCCTATTCTTTTAACACTTGAGTGATACCTCAGAGCCAAGTGGGAAAAAAGTATTGACAAAAATAGAAATTTTTTTTTTTTTTGAAAATTTCGAAATATAGCACTTTTTGGCATGCAGTCCAACATTTATGATAACTCAAACATACAATTGATCACAAGTAAGGCATAATCAGTTAATATAAAAACTTTTCCACACACTTAGATCAAATTTAAATGGAGTAAATCGTATACGTAATCTTTGTGTGAAAAGTGTCACTAATTCCTTATGAGCAAAACTCCAAATTTTAAATTTATGAGAAATGACACGCTAAATATCACTATAGAACAAGTATTTTCCTCTATTAATGAAAATCAATGTAGCTTTTAATTTCATGTAAATTTATCTTTTCTCCCCCTAAATTTTAAACATATATAATTTTTTTTCACATTTTATGTGTAGACTCTTCTCCATTAAGTTACTAAAATGACTTGCAACAGGCTTTTGGTTGATAATTCCAAGTCAGATGACCATAGGGCATCAGGTCTTGAGAAATCTCACAGCTTTAATTGCTCAAGTCAAATAGGCTTCGAAATGAGTATATGATGAATTAATTTTTCTTTTTAGGGAATATAATATAACTCGGGTTAAATAGTTAAAGATCAATTTATATTTAAGGTCACTTCACCAACGGATGACCGCCATCACAAATCTCGTGCATATGGTTAAAACTCACTCACAAGATCATAATGTTTACTATGTAGATAGTACTTGAAGAAACCTATATTAAGTACTCATATAAAACCTAACTAAACAATTGAAACTACGTTACTATTTATCATATATACACATACTAGATCATAAAATCCATATTCAAATAAACCAAATAGTCCAGTAGTTTAAAAAATTATTCACCCATATATATATAGATGAAACAAATCAAACAAGATGAATGTACAGAGAATGAGATGCATGTAAGAATGTATGAACTCTATGAATTGTACATACACCTAAGTACCTAATCAAAGATATACACAGACACCAATAGCTTTCCTAAGAAACTCGAACCTAAGACCATCTAAGGGCTTGGTAAACATGTCAACTAATTGATTCTATGTAGAGATGTGTTCAAGAGTAACAACAGGGATTTCTACAAGCTCTCGAATAAAGTGATATCTAATATCAATATGTTTGGTCCAAGAATATTGAACAGAATGTTTTGAAATATTAATGGTAATTGTGTTATTGCAAAACATAGTCATAGTCCCCTGTTCAATTCCATAATCACTAAACATTTGCTCCATCTAAAGCAGATGAATGCAACAACTACCTACAGGTATCTATTCGGGCTCGATCATGGATAATGAGATAAAATTTTGTTTCTTACTCGTACAAGCTACAAGATTAATACCAACATAGAAACAGCCTCCTGATGTGCTATTTCTATCATCGACATTCCCAACCCAATTAACATCGAAATAGCCGACAAGATCAAGATTAGAATGTCTAGAGTGCAAGATTCCATGATATATAGTGTCATTAACGTATCAAATGATATGCCTCACAACACTTGAGTGAGATTTCTTGGGATCAGCCTGAAATCTCATACAAACCCAAACATTAAATGCTATGTCCGGTCTACTGGAAGTAAGATAAGTAAACTACCTATCATACTCCTATATAGTGTCCGATCAGCACTCTTACCTGTATGATCATGACATAACTTAACACTCATGCTCATAGGTGTTCTAGCATGTTTTTTGCTATCTAACCCAAATCTCTTGATAAGGTTTTTAGCGTACTTTGATTGAGATATGAACAACTCATCATCAGTTTGCTTTACTTTAAACCAAGAAAGTAACTTAATTCTCCAACCATGTTCATCTCAAATTCTTGCTTCATGCATTCAATGAACTCATGAGCAAGGGAGTCAATGGAAAACCAAAGATGATATCATCAACTATGGTGATGATTTCTTCAATGTGTCTTATGAATAAAGTTCTATATGCATCTCATCTTGAAAAATCATGTTCCACGAGGTATGTAGTTAGTCTATCATACTAAGCTCTAAGAGTTTGTTTAAGATCAGATAAATCTTTTTTCAATTTATAAATATAATGTGGAAACTTAGGATCGATATTCCTTTAGGTTGTTCAGCATAATCCTCTTCTTGAAGTATTCCATTCAAGAAGGAACTCTTGACATCCATTTGATATAACTTGAACCCTAAGGTACAAGCAACAATAAGAAGGATTCTAATGAATAAGGCAAGCTATAGGAGCAAATGTCTCATTAAAGTCAACACCTTCAACCTGATGTATCGCTAGGCTACTAACCTAGCCTTATTCCTAGTTGTGGTACCTTGATCATCGATTTTATTCTCAAATATGAACTTAGTACCAATAATATTACAATTATCAGGCCTAGGTACTAGACAACACACATTATTTCTCACAAATTGGTTTAGCTCCTCATACATTGCATTCACCCAACATTCATCACTAAAGGTTTCTTATACCTTTTTAGGCTTAATCTGTGATACATAACTATGAAATGTCAAGTTATTTAATAACCTCTTGCGTAGTCTCATCCATTTTTCTAAATCCCTAATGATGCTGACTTTAGGATGATTAGACTTAACTCTAGATGAAGGTTCCTTAAGAGGTTTCGATTTATCACTAGGTGGATGTTCACATGAAGTAATGAAGTTTTACTAGGAGATGGTTCACTAAGAAAGTTAGAACTAGTGTTAGGAGATGATTCCTTATTTAGAATGTCTAAACCTTTAGATGAGTGTGGAGGTTCGAAAATTGATTTTTCTTTAGGCTTAGTCATCGTTATAGGATCTACACTAGTGTGATCTAACTCATTTGTATACACGATAGGCTCTACTGTTCCTAGAGTATCCTAGAAATATTCCTTCATCGCTCTTAGAGTCAAACTCGTCTAAGTTCTCTCTATCTCTCATAATATAGTACTTGCTACCGAACACTCAAAAGTATTTGGCAGTAGGGTTTTTACCCTTCCAAATCTCGTAAGGTGTCTTTTCAATCTTAGGTCTAAGGTAAATCCCGTTCACTATATGACAAGCAGTGTTAATGGCTTCACCTTAGAAATACATTGATAGACCCTTACCATGAAGTATGGTCTAGCCATTTCTTGAAGCACACGATTTTTCCTCTCAACTTCACCATTTTGTTGTGGAGTAATTGGTGAAGAGAACTCTTGCTGGACTTCCTACTCCAAAAAGAAGTTCTCAAGTTTAGAGTTTTCAAACTCTTTCCCATGATCAATCTGAATTCTATTTATGGTGGAATCTTTCTCATTCTTAAGTCTCTTACACAAGGATTTAACTAGGTTGAACATCTTAGTTTTTTCTCTCAACAACTCAATCCATGTGAACCTAGAGAAGTCATCAACCACAACCAAAATATAACGCATACCACCAAGGTTCTTAGTCCTATATGGTCCTATTAAGTCCATATGGAGTAATCCAAAAGGCATGTTTGTCAAGTTGTTAGAAGTTTGCTTATGATTTACTCTAACTGTTTACCTTGTTGACATGGTTTCACAAATAATGTTTTCAATTTTTTCAAGTTTAAGTAAATCATTCACAAGTTCCTTCTTAGCTGACTTAAACTAATTCATATGATCAAGCTTTTGATGCCAAAGCTCAATCAAGTCATATCAATCTTAGTACTACTACACACATATTTGGAATTTGAAAGAACTACATAACAATTGTCAGAAGCACTTACTCTTTATATGACAACGTTATTGTTAGAATCATAAACAATACACATTTTCTGGACAAAACTAACCTCAAAATTAGCATCACATATATGACTGATACTTAACAAATTAGACTTTAAACCCTTCAAATAAAGCACATTTAAGATAGTTGGCAATCCAGATATAGTAACTTTACAAAGGATAGGTGCAGTAGCACTATCTCCAAAAGTAACCATAATGTCATTCCAATCGTCAAGAGTAGAGAACAAGGCTTTATTACCACACATATGTATAGAGCATGCACTGTCAGATAACACATAGAGTCATTTTTAACTTCAAGTGCAACATGGGCAACATAGCAGTTCAATTGTTCATCATACATAGGGAGATCACTTTTCTTAACCCACACCTTCCCAGAATAGAAGTAATCCTAGTCAACTGTGTCATCATCTCAGTCAAGTGGCTAACCTGATTGGTAAGGAAGTTAACCTTGCTAGAGATATCCTGACTCTTATTCCTATTTACAAATTTGTGACACTTAGGTCTTATATGTCCTAACACACCACAATTGTGACATGTAGGAATAAACCTAGGTTCAAAACCACTTGATTGTTGATACTAGTTTTTGGGTCAGTTGGAATGTTATCTAGTAGGCCTCTGTCCTAAGATACCCTTGCCTTTGGGTTCAGGATTTGCAACATTCCTAAGTTGGTTGGTAGCTGGGACAAACGTGGTCTTAGATGTACTAGCATTATTATTATTATCAGTCTGAACATATCCTAGATCTCTCATATTCCCAGCTGGCTTGTTCATCCATAACAGATTATCAAGTTTCTGATAATCACTCAAGAAGGAATGAAGTTAAGTATTCGATTTCTCAAGGTCGCTTGTTAGGGTTCTAACCTTAGCCTCTAAGTTCTCATTAACAAGTCTTAACTCACTAAAGCTTTTAGTTGAATCCTGAAGGTCCTTATGAGTCTTTATGAGTCTTTCTCTTTCTAGCTCAAGTTTATTAATCTTCTTCAATATAACTCTATTTACATTTTTTATCCTAATACCCACCTCAAATTATTGATTATACACCTCACGAATGCCAGTATCATCCTACTCAGAACCTTCCCTACGGTCTACGTTGTCAACCTTCTTGCTATCCTTGTCCGAATCACTCTATAGAAACAAAGGCCATATAGTTCATCTCATCATCACTACTAGAAGAATCATTCTGGTCACTAGAACTGGGCTCATCGTTAGTAAGTGACACAGCCATTGCCTTAATATTTCCTTTATTTAGGTTCTTCTTATAAGTAGGACATTCATTCTTATAGTAACCAAAACCCTGACACTCATGATATCTAGCTAACTGAGATTTCTTACTCGAACTCCTAGTATTATTCTTATCACGCTCGTCTTTCGTGAACTTACTAGTCATACTCTTCTTTCTCTCTTGAGGTTTTTTTCTCCTCACCCCTAAGAGTCTTAGTATCAGTAGAATCGTGCTCTTCTTCCTTAACTGTGTTCAAGGCTACATACTTATTCTTCGCATAGAAATTATCGAACTATTCATCGTTCTTCATTTTAATTTCTTCAAATCTAGTGGTCAATATCTACAGTTTGGAGTTCTTTGTTGTTTTGGTTCCCTGGTGTGTGATCTTTAAAATATCCCAAACTTCTTTAGAGACCTCACATATCGAAACTTTCCTAAACTCTTCGACGGACATAGTCATAAATAGGGTATGAAGTCATTTGCTATTACAGTTACATTCAGCTATGTCGTCCTTAGTCCAAAGGAAAATGTCCATAGAAGTAACTACACCTGAAATAATAGTAGAAAAGGGCAATCTAACCATTTTTTACACTAACCTATATTCGTTCGTCTAGAGACTTAGGAAATGCTCTCATTCTAACCTTCCAATATGCAGAATTAACTCCATCAAAATACGGAGGCATGAAAAGAGACTGGCTCGTCTAGATTAAGTTAGGGTCAGGAATTGAATTGAAGCTCTAATACCACTTGAAAATAATGACGTTTGACCTAACTAACACCTAGAGTATGGGTGATACGTGTTTTATGCGAAATTTAGTTTATCAATTAATAAAGACAACAAGTCATAATTATTGATTTTATCGAGATGAATTCACATGGAATATTATCCAAAGTTGAATTATTACAGTTGATATATTGAAGAAAAGTAAATAACACCACAAAATTGATACGGAGAAAACCCCTATTGAAATAAAAACTCCGAGCCCAAGCCATTAGTATCCACTATAAATGATAAAGACTTATATATTGTTCAAACTCGATTAAACCATAGTACTTTTTGGCCTCCTAATTGTAATCACCAGATCTTTTGGTAGTAGTTTTCAACCTTCTGGAATCATTTATCTCATGTGGATTACTTGAGAACTTCTCGTTTTCCTCCAATCGGAAATCCGATCACCTCCCTCGATCTTCAGGACTCTGAAAAATTATGCGAAAGTATGTGTTTTTGTGTTTGATTATATGGATTTGACGTTTTCAATGATTTGGTTGAATCAAGAGAAGATTGAATAATATGTAGGATGTATAAGATGTGATCTCTCTTATAAAACAATGTTCAACCAACCCTATTCATTAAGTGGGGTTTGGGTATATATAGTATCTAGGCTTTGTGGTAGTATATGATAGATATAATTCTCGGTTTCACGGGAAGCGCCGTCACTCGAGCGCCAGGCTAGCGATGGTATGTCGCTCGAGTGATAGACGGGCGACTTTGATTCTGTTTTGGACGCTTGAGCATTAGCTTGGTGGCATGCTAGCATAAATTCGATAACTCTTTCTTCTTGTTCCATAACAGAACCTAAGATCTCTTAGTTCATC
The DNA here is from genome assembly GCA_903798315.1 of Fraxinus greggii. Classification (NCBI taxonomy): domain Eukaryota; kingdom Viridiplantae; phylum Streptophyta; class Magnoliopsida; order Lamiales; family Oleaceae; genus Fraxinus; species Fraxinus greggii. The sequence goes on from CAIGRK010088911.1 coordinate 12,751, forward strand.
TATACAACCTACCAATAGACTCTTTGAATTTTAAAACTCTTTTATAAATAAATTTTTATCTAAATGTTGTCAACAACTTTAAAACCTGATACGGTTCATCTCTCTCAACCAATTCATGTACAAGGAAGGTGTTTTCCGAGTAGCACCTACAACATTCACTAACTACCGGGCTAAGGGATGTTGGCTTCTTTGTTTTTTTCAAGGACCTATAATGCTAAAATGTGAGAGATAAGGAAGCTGAACGTTTAATCAACCTAGTCATTTCTCCCTCTTGCGTCTCCTCAAGGTAGTGATATAGAACTAGATTATACTAAACTATTCGACGAAGTTAGTTAGTTAATTTCATAATTGTTCTTATTTTCTCTACTATTAGAATTGGAAATTACATAATATTTTTGTTTGTTAGTAAATGAGACTATATTGATGTTTATTAAAATGCACTTGTTCATAGATCTTAAATCATAATTTGTTGCTAGTACTGTGTTCTGATGTTGAATTTGGTAGAGTTGAAGTGATTTTCATTAATTTTAAGTTAATTTTGATTGTTTTGTAGTGATTATCATAGTTAATCTAGATTGAAATTATTTGACTTGTTTGAATTGATAATACCAGTAAATATAATTTTTATTTCTATAAGTATAAATGGCATGTTCGATAGGCCCTGTTTTTCTGTGAAAAATGGAATTGAAATTCAATTTCACACTTCTGTCGTGTTTAATGGCACTTTTTTTTTTTCCAAGAATTGG
>CAIGRK010088935.1:0-15532 GCA_903798315.1 Fraxinus greggii
GTCTTCGTCTCTTGCCGGAAAGTGCCTCCCGCGTCCATTCCAGAAACGCTTACCATCGACATTCCGGTAAAAAACGTGTCGGAACAGTACTGACGTGGCAAGGATGGACCCGGTATCTGTTGATTCATTTTTTTGGGTCAACAAGTTACTTTTAGAAATTCCCCATTTCCTAACATAACATGATCATTACCAGTATAAGGTCTCAGATTATGTAGGTTACCTTCATTAGAGGTCATATTTGCTGATGCGCCAGTATCTAATGTCCATTCCTCATGGTGTGCCTTAGAATTAAGTTGCAACGCTGTGAATACTTGAGGCAAGTTGTCTAGTTGGATAGAATGATTGAACCTATACCAACAACGAATAGTAGGGTGTCCTTCTTACCACAAATCTGACAAGTGATGTCCCTGTGATTCTTTCGAGGGGAAGCGTTTGAAGAAGAGCCATTGCAGAATTTTTTGTTGGGATGAAGCATCTTCCTTTGGAGGAAAAATTGTTGTCGGGTTTGGGATTTTTGGGTGCATTTTTGGGAACATTTTTGTCGGCATAAAAAGCAGTATATTGAGATGATTTGGGAGTGTGAAGGCTCAGTCTTGTTTCATAGCTCTGTAATAGGGGAATTACCTCATTATAGGATAGCATTGGTGGTTTAAGCATTGATGTAGTGAAGGGTTCATAGCGTGCACCAAGTCCTCTAAGCAATGAAAAAACTTTGTTTTTGTCATCAACCATGTGCCCATGCCAAACTAGTTCTTAATCTCCTTCAAAGTCATTTTAGCATTGAAGTGACAAAGAATAATTGTCCCCATCATTTTTCTAATCAGGCCGCTTAAAAAAAAACCCCTCCAGAACACACACAATAGGTGAGACCCACCTCGTAAAAAATTTAAGAATAATTCTTCTTGGCCCGACTCAAAGCCAGACCAAGAAACAAGAGGCCTATGTGGCGGCCCCCTATTGGAGGGGGGCTGTCAATAGGGGGCCGAAAGCAGGGTTGAAAATTCCCCCCCCCCCCCCCCCCCACCACGCCCAAAAAAAGGGGTGGGGGTGGGGAATAGCTATTCCCGTGTTAGTGTTCATGGACCAGAATCTGAAACTTTTGAAAATTGCAGTTAGGTCCCTCAACCAGGGGCTAGTTCACGGTTTGGTCCCTGGATTTTTGCATTTGATTCCTAATTAAAAATCTGGGGCATTATAATTTTGGTACAAATCTATTTAGTAGAGATGTCAAGAAAGCTGAGAATCGGAATATAATGAAGCAAAGAAATGTAGAAATGAACCAGGGAGTAAAAAGGGGGGTAGGAAGGGTGAAGAACAGCAAGATGAGAAGCTCTACTGTATCATCTGGTTGAAGTTGCAACACCATGATGGACATATTTGAAGTGTTTGTTCGTATTAATGATTATTTTATGCTCTTAGTGTCAAAATATGTAATGTCATTATTTAAATGTACATGATAAAGGACTTTGAGTAGTTAGGTATGGTCCTTTATTTTTTTGAGTGTTCTCAATCATCAAAATCATGAGTGTTTATGTATCTTTTTTCTTGCAGGTTAGAAATTTAAGAATTGGAGCTATGATGAGAACTGTACTTCCTGCTTTGGCTCAGGCTATTGTGTTCAATTCTGCTGATACAGAAGCTGAGTGTTTGAAGGATCATCTTCAGGTTTTTTTGTCATTTGGGGTTGTTCTATCATGTGACACCACAGTACATATTTACTTTTTTCCAATTGTTCCTTTGTTCAGCATCCTGCTTCCTTTCATCGATGAACTTCTACTTACTTGAAAAGATGATGGTGTACTTATCCTTTATGCATTGAACCAAAGTATACTACCTTAATGTGCTTTCCATTTGTTGGTGGTTCAGTACTTCTCCTTGCTAAATCTTTCATTTTTCTCCTTATTTATGTTAGTGCCTGTCTGGAGCAGTAGTTGAAGCATATAATGTACTTCCCAACTTGGTAAGATTTCGTCTTCAACTCTATATGTTCTTAGTAAGGGCGATGGATTTGATTCATTAATCTTAAAATGGATTTGCCAAGGTTTCTTCCAAATGCAAGAAAGTGGATATCATGCCTGTGGAGTTCTTTATGATGAATCGGAGCATTTCATTAGAGAAAAGAATTGAGTGGAATTCTCGAATGTTTCTATCTTGAGTCATGACATTTTTGTACGTATACATATTGGCAATGCTAGGCTGGACTTGTCTGGCTTCTTTTTGTAGATTTTGACTGTCAAGTTAATTATTCTATGAAACATTCGGTGATTACAAACTATTGATATTGTGAGCATTCATTTTCTTTACTTCAAATCTTCTACATTTTTGACAATGGTGATTTTTTTACTATCACGATTCTTTGATTGCTGTTGTCACTTATTGCATTGACTTCTTTGGTCAGGATTTACTCATCCCTTCCCTAATGGAAAAGGGGGTTAAGTTCTCTTCATTAACCTTGTCAATGGTTCCAGGCATACCAATCAAACCAATGCTTGCAAAGTATCTACGCATTTTGATTGCTTTTTTTAACTAATGATTTTTAGAAAGATTATTACTAGAGCATTTCTTAATGTTTTTGGTGTATTCCTTGTGATAGAATTACTAATGGAGCATCTCAAGTACTGAAGCTCTTCCAAAACAAAGCATTTACATGTGAATACAAGTAAGTTTGATTGAATTTCATCTTTTTTCATATTTTATCGTGCTGTTCATATTTGGTCTTAATTCCAAGATGTGTTCTAAGTTAATGTTTTTGTAGAAAATAATCGTAATTATTGCATTCATTTATTGTATAGTTGACCTCATTAGCATAATTTGAGGATACAGTTTAGGGCGTAATTAGATGAGTGATGTTAGGGCATGGCATAATTAGAGGAGTGATATTAGGGCATAATTAGAGAAGAAACTTAGGAAGTTGTGAGGTTTTCTTTCCTATATATTACTTGTTGTAACCTTTATAATCTATCAATGAAACATATGAAATTCCACTATTTTTTTAGAAATTATTGTTGTGACAAAAGTAGGTTTTTCTGTGGACTTGCTTACTTGTGTTGTTAACAATTTGAAGAAAAATTTCAGTGTTTTTAACACCCTTGATTTTTTTTGTGACAATGTTGCACTAGTTGTTAAGATTGTCATAAGATGACAATATCGTATGGGACCACGTATATCCATGAGTTGGTTAATGCAGTGCCCCTTGAAGATAAATTGCAGGAGCATCTTTGAAATAAGTTATGTGATAAAGGCTACTGGAGGCACTGTTAGGAAAATTGACAGAGTATTTACAGTAAATCTAGAGAAGAGGTAGACCTAGATCTCAGAAATTTTGAACTAAAAGGATTTGGGCCTTTGTACTTCTACTTTTGAGTAACCCTTGATCAAGTAGAGTGGAATGAAAGGATTCATGAGTCAGAAACAAAAAGCCTTTGGATAACACTTTTCTGGCCATAGTGTGGTTTGTTTGCAGCAGAGAAACCATAGAATTCCCTTTTTTGTTGGGTGGATACCTAAGTTTGGTTTCTTTACTTGGTGATTTAATGTTCTTGTACCCCTCTCGCAACCGTTTCTATACTCCTGCAGATTTTCTTTCTGTGTGTATCTACCCAAGGAGTTGGGGCTTGGAAGGGAATGTTAAGTCTAATTTGAATCCCCGATTAATTGATAGTTGTAGTTTGATTTCACATAGTTTCAGACCAGGGTTAAAAACTCTCTTTGCGCAATGCATCCCAACATTTTCTTTGAGGTCTCTGCCATTTCTCTTCTATCAAATCCATAGCTCCATAAATTGATATGATGTACTGTTGATTCGGGCACTTTCATAAAAAAATTCTGGATCTTACTTGATGCACGAGTATTGATTTGAGCAAGGTTGAAAATGGTAATGTTTGTATGTATATTTATTCATTTTTTCTGTTCTCTGTTTGGTTTGTTTGGACTCCCAGGAATCTTAATCTTCATAGATTTTAGAAGCTTTTCAGTCCTCAAATTTTTCCTTTGTTGTTTTGTCAAATATATACTATTTGTATGAGATAGTCCATGCTTCTACTTAAAGAATTCATGCTAGCATGGCTTTCTGAGATCAGAACACTTGTTTTGATTTCCTTCACTTTAAATCCTCAAATTTGTATAATTTGATCCTTGATTGGATTACCATCTTTTGCTGTCTAGAAGCATCATCACTATCACGTAAACCTCCATTTAGCACTACCAAATCAAATTTGTTTTCTCCATGTCTTCTCAGATATGATGGCCAGCGAGCTCAAATTCACAGATTACCAGATGGTTCAATACATGTTTTCTCGAGGAACGGTGATGAAACCTCATCAAAATTTCCTGATATAATAAACATAATTGAGGAGTCATGTCCTGGAGTAGTAACATTTGTAATAGATGCAGAGGTAATTCTTTAATTCGTTCTTCTCTTCTTGTCCTTATTTTTAACTTTTCATTTAAAGAATTCACCTGAAGGATTTTCAGTTGACTTTCAACTGTGGGTTCAGATGTTAAGTCATTGAGATACATAGGTGAAGGAATCATTTGTTTTCTTGATACTGAACATCATGCTCTCTGATTTCAGGTAGTTGCAATTGATAGGAAGAATGGCTTGAAGCTTATGTCATTCCAAGAACTGTCTTCCAGGGAGAGAGGGAGTAAGGATTCCCTGATTGCTGTAGACAAAATAAAGGTTCTTTAAATACGTCTCCTTTAAGTGAAAAACAAATGTAAAAATATATGAAAATAAAAAAAATTGCTGCTTAGAGCATTGCAACTGTTTTTTTCCCCTTTAGACTGATATTTATTGATACAGGAGGTGTTTGAGCCCCATTATTTTTGAAAAATGTATTTTGGAATAGTAGATTGATGGAGAATGTGTGGTTGAAAAAGAAGATTTTTTTTAATTTGCATATAATATTATTTAATGAAGAATGTGTGGTTAAAAAAAAAGAGAGAGAATGTATTTTGGGAAAAATAGGAATCAAGCATCCCCATAATCTAGATGATCTGCAGTCTAACTTCCTCTAAGGAGGGAGATTTTTAATTTTTTGGGTTGCATGGTTGACACAAACTTTCCTTGATAAAGAAAATATTCTTTCTGATGTATGTTTTATATAGTTTGATCCTTTCACTGTTACAATAAGTGTGAAAATGATTTCCTTTTGTGGGAATCCAAGGTAAGACTTTTTTGCCCTTCCAATTTCCAATTTCAAGACGTCTTATTTGTAAGAGATTTTTTGGAATCTAGAATTTCAGAAGTATGTTTCTGTAGATTGATTAAATGAGTTTATCCTTCTATGGATGCATTTGATAGTTTTATGCATTAAGTTTAAAAGTTAAAACAGTTGTTGCACGAGAAGTTAAATTGAGCAATTAAGAAATTGAAGATTATCCGAACTGAGGATCAGTCAATGGATCAATGTAGCGTAGGATTAATGCCAAATGTTCCAATATTGTGATTCATGATCAAATATACAAAATTACTACCTATGGATGAACGTGTATTAAGAGATAGCCAGTTAATGTGCTCTTTAAGTTGTGTTTCATAAATGGCACGATATTTGCTATCCCTTTTAATTTTGTACATTAGTTTTTGAATTTTGATACTGTGAGTTCCTTTTTGTGATTAAATTTTGGTATCTTTTGACTTTGCAGGTCGACATATGCCTTTTTATCTTCGACATCATGTTGGCAAATGGAGAGAAGTATTTTAAACCAATTCTTTATATGTTCATATTTTTCCTTGCACAATTTGAGGATCACAAGTCATAAGACATTTCACCGGCTGATACATAACATTTTAATTGTTGGCGAAGAAATTAAGTTATGATCATGCCTAGTAAATAAAATATTGTCAATTGTATTGCCTTTTGCCTTTTCTTTCAATTTTTGTTTTTACCCGTTTCTGGAGTTTCTGCTTGGCACCATGAAACATGTGCAATAGTCAGATTTTCTTATGCCATATGGAATTCTCTTTGCAGGCTGCTGGATTTACCCCTCCGTCTAAGACGAAAATGTATTCACTGGTCTATGCATTCAGATCATGTCTTGATTGTTTTACTTGGCAATGTTTAATATGTTGAAACCCATTCTTTACTCTTATCTTGAATCCTGCTCCACAATATCAGATTTGAAGGACTTGTTCGGTGACGGGAAACCAGGCTATTTAGAATATGCAAGAGAAATGACAGTAAGTGTCTACTTTGTTTGTTTAAACACGTTTGTCACTGTCATTATGAAGTCACCCAGCTCTTTTAGGTGGAAGCAGAAGATTCCAATGCAAACAATGAAGCCACGTTGAATAAGATGAACAACTTTCTTGATGATGCATTTCGTTCCTCTTGTGAAGGCATAATGGTTAAAACTCTCGATGTAAATGCTGGATATACTCCGTCAAAGCGTTCAGATACGTGGTTGAAGGTATCATGTACTGGAGCTCTAAAATATTCCTAAACTGAGAAACAAAGAAGCTTTATTATATAAATAAATTATCCTTTTTTGCAGGTCAAGAAAGATTACATTGAAGGATTGAGTGATTCCTTGGACTTGGTCCCTATTGGTGCTTGGCATGGAAATGGAAGAAAAGCAGGATGGTAAAATTAAGATCTCTGGTTCTCCTCTGTTATATTTGAAGTCAACTGTTAAAGAACATAAGAGTGAAGATAAACCAAATTATACTGCATTTTTTATATTCATTTATAACGTATGAGGCTAAACGTGCACTGGTGGGATAATTCACTATTTGATGGATAATCACAAAAACGCATTGGATTTGCTATTCTCCAGTTAAGTATTTGATTAACAATCACCGATGCACACAAAAGCATGTATTTGTTTTAGTAATGGAAGTTTCTTTGATGATGCTTTCCTATTCTGGTTCTTGGCGAATAAAAACACTTGCAATATCTGGTTTTCGATAAGGGACAAATTTTCATGTTTTTAGGTATAGTCCATTCCTAATGGCCTGCTATAATCCTGATACTGAAGAATTCCAGAGTGTCTGCCGTGTCATGTCTGGATTTTCCGATGCTTTCTACACAGAGGTAATTTAAAGCTATTTTTTTGTTTGCAAAAGTTATATTGTTCACGGGTGTGGCATTTCTTAACACGGGTGCTGTTTAAGTTTCGAGAAGCTTGTTGGTGTATTCTTTTTATCAAACCCAGTGATTTTGTAAACATTGTTACTTTTCTAATTTACTTTTGCAGATGAAAGAGTTCTTCTCCGGGGACAAAATCCTTACTAAAAAACCACCATATTATCAAACTTCTGAGGTGCCTGATATGTGGTTTTCTCCTCAACTTGTCTGGGAGATAAAGGGGGCTGACCTCACAGTGTCACCAGTTCATCATGCTGCCATTGGTCTAATCCATCCATCTCGTGGTATCTCAATCAGATTTCCTAGATTTATTCGCTCCGTCTCGGATAGAAGCCCCGAGGAATGTAGCACATCTGCAGATATAGTTGACATGTTCCATTCTCAGACTAGGAAAATGGATTTGAGTGGGAGTGAGTACAGAATGTAGTTCCATGTCTGAATGTCATTTTACTTGTGTACAGTTTTTGGGAACATCTTTTTCTTTCTCACTATTCTTTTTACCTATGGTAACTTTGCTCGACTTTGAACTCTTTTGCCCGAAGGAGTTTGAATAAACCTATGCTTGGTCCAGATTTTTCTAAGGGCCTGTTTGATTCATCCAAATTTTTCACAAAAAATGGAAAACAAATTCCAACTTCCACTTTTGTCTTGTTTGATACACTATTTTCCAGGTAATTGATTTTCTTGGTTTTGTCTCTCACGTGTGCATTTCTTTGGTTTTTCAGGTTACTTTTTTTTTTAATTATTTTGGGCAATGAAAACAAATTCTATCCACAATTGTGAAAAAAAATTTCTCCTTAGTGAACAATTTTCATGAAAAATAAAGTCAAACGAACACCAAAAGATCTAAAACTTCAACATTTTATAATGGGAAATTATACCAGTCAAACACAATTAATTGACAATTTTCAGGAAAATAATTCTAGGCAATTTAATTTCTTGAAATTCATTTTCTTTCCATCCAAATTTCATTCTCGCAATCAAACGGGACCTAAGATCTCCAAATACAAGATTCACAAGAAAATCATTTTTCATCTGGAAAAATTTGTCCCGAACAAGCTTCAAATCTCTCGTAGTACACATTATCGTTTATGAATCTTAAAATTGAGTCAAATTTGAATAGATTGTCGTGTCCAATTTATATTTTATTTTAATAAATCAACTCGATCAAATTGCTCACATGGGAAAAACAGTAGAGTAGTGAAAATAAAGGGGTGAAACATGTGCAAAATTATTTTAGATGAAAAAACAGTACTTGATCCCAGTTGTTGCACCCACTTAGGATTTGAGTCACTGAAAATTATCAAGACCTAAGTTGCTAGCTCGGGAATTTCCAAATAAAGAGTTTTACTCGATCCATATACTTTCATTAAATGAGGTTGAGTCGTTTTTGCATCAATAACTAAAATCGAAATTTGTATATAGATGTAGAACATGATATACGTAATTTTTAGATGACATAGTAAAGCATTTTATCACTTCAATAAATACCAAAATACTAGAAAGAGGTGAAAAAAAAAACAAATTAGATAAAAATTGTAAAATTTCGCTATTGCTCTCTTTCCCCAATATCAAAATGTCATTGTTGTGTCCATATATGGGCTGAACAACTTTATCAATAGGCCCAATCAAAGCAAACTCCCGCCAAATTGTAGAACTGGATATATCCGGTTGCTACAAATGTAGCCGGTCACCAGTATAAAAACCGCTCTGTGCAGAGCACAAGCAAAACGAAAACCCCAAAAGCTATGCGTTTCTCTTCCCAATGATTTAATATTTTGTTTTTCTTCAAATTCTTCTTCTCAATTTTCAAAAGTTTCCCATTTCTATGAATTTCGTGTTTTGTACGATTTCGTTTGATTCTTTCCTTAGCAATTCCGTGAGTACTTCGAATCCCCTACCATCAATTCTGGTACAATGAGTGCAGTTAACATTACTAACGTTGCGGTGTTGGATAATCCGGCGTCGTTTTTGAGCTCCTTCCAGTTCGAAATCTCCTACGAATGTGTTTCTCCTCTTAAAGACGGTACTTTCTTGCTTATCATTTAATCTTTTATTTCCTTCGATTGTTTTATTTTTGGTTTGATTTGCTATTTTTTAGTTGATTTCGAAGTGTTATTTTATCATTTGAAGATGTGCGGTATTGGATTTTTGTTGTGTTGGTGCTTAATGAATTAATTTCCTTTTCAATTAGTAAAAGACTTAATTTAGCTAAACTAAAATGTGTTTTTAAAGTAATAAACTGGACAGCTGTATTCTAGGGCTTTTGATGTTAAATATTAATTCAATTTTCATGATTTCCCTTTGCATTCAGAAAATATGCTTTTATTTAGCTATATATGTAGTATGATTCAAGGTTGACGTATCATTTCTTGTTCTCTAAGATCGATTGTGGTGCGCTGAATTCAACAATTGACATTGCTCTCTGGGCTTCCATAATTGGGATGTGAGAAATTTTTTTTAATATGCCTTTCGAATGTTTCATGTACGAAAAGAAAAAAAACTCTGTGGTTCTGAGTATTACACCTAGTTTTAGGACATTTTGAATGTATAAAATAGACTAATGAATCTTTTGAAGGAGGGTTTGAGGACCCGGTGATTAATCAGGAGAACCATCTTCGAGGTTTCTAGTTAGGTATTTTTATGTGCTCATGTGATGTGGGATTTGTTCTCCAGTGGGCATTTTCACTAGTCAGTACTTAATTAGTTTTATTTATGACATAATGCGCTTTTCTCTTGGATAAATTTGGAAAGATATTTACAAAAGTAAGGTTCGAGAAATTGCTAGATTGCAACCACAGATTGTCACTGAGATTAGAGTCCTGTTGTTTTGGCTTGCAGTGTTATATTAATGTGTGCGCATAAGCTAACCAGTCTCTATATTACACGCTTGCATACAAGATTGGCGCTACGGATTGGACAAATCATGCTCCGATTAAATATATGATTTCTTAGATAATATTACAAAATCATTAGCATTTCCTTCCGTCAAGGGATGCTCGTCTTATTAAAAGCTCTCTGACGACCTGAAAAACTAAACAACGGCATTGAGAAAAACTAATTCAACCGGGAGTTTGCTATGTTAAGAAATAACTTTAATTAATATGTATATCTATTAAGAAAAAATTAATAAAGTACGAAATAAAAAAGCATGGTTTTGAGGGTTGATGAGAGCATTTATAAAATTCTAAAGGATCTCTATGATATTCATGTTAACTTTGTCCACTGGTGGTAGCAAAGTTTCCAATATGGGAGATATATTGGGAGATATATTTTATTCCTTTCTTTTTCTTTGACCTCATTAAGTTTTTGGTGATTGTTTGAGAGAGATTTGATACCATTGAATGGCATGCTTGGCAACGTAAAGAGCTGTTGTCTCTTGGAATCAAAAGCAAGTAACCCTCTGTAATTGTGTGCACACGCTCTTGGGTATGGGTGGGGGAGCCATTTTTGTGTTCACGTCTGTGCTAGTTGTAGTGTCTTGTACTAGCAATAGCCCTAGCCAAGTGCAAAACTTGCTGGTTTATGACTTGACCTCTTATCATAAACTAGGGGCCAAGACTGCACAGTTCAGTATCATGTTTAGCACTAACTTCTCTATCGTATTTTAATGCATTTAATCATTTATGTTCATTTCCATGAATACTCTGTTTATTTTTTTATTTTTACCTCCGCACAGATGGGTCTGCTTTATAATCTAGCTTTGGTTGGACAAAGCAAAATACAATATTTTTCCGAGTTTGTAATTGTTGAAGTGCATATGTAGATTTGGAATGGAAACTCATCTATGTTGGATCTGCTGAGGATGAAACTTATGACCAACTATTAGAAAGTGTTCTTGTTGGACCAGTCAATGTGGGAAATTATCGTTTTGTTCTGCAGGTAAAGCAAGTTCTGTTGAAAAATGATTTTTCAATTCACTGTTATTATATATATACTTGTTGAAATTTTACATTTTGTGGGATTGATAACAGGCAGATGCTCCAGATCCTTCGAAGATCCGTGAAGAAGATATAATTGGAGTGACAGTGCTTCTCTTGACCTGCTCTTATATGGGTCAAGAATTTGTTCGGGTGGGCTACTATGTCAACAATGATTATGATGCTGAACAGCTGAGAGAAGAGCCCCCACAAAAGATCTTGATTGATAGGATCCAAAGGAACATATTAACTGACAAACCTAGGGTAACTAAATTTCCCATTAACTTTTACCCTGAAAACAATGAAAGTGGAGACCAAGGCCCTCAACCTGAGAGTGCTACTGGTGAAGAACAACTGCCTTCTCCGAATAATGATGGACAACCATAATTCTTATGACTAAATTTTCTGGGCATTGGTTGGCCTTCAAAGTATGCTGGGCTATCAACTTAGGGTTGTCTTCTTTATGACGGTTTTTTTTAGCTCTCAACTTGAATCTTAAATGAAGCCATAACTACAAGCTGAATCGAGTTTGGCATCCTTTTTGCGGTTGTTAAAACTGGTCCTTTTACAAATTAGGCCCTTTTTTGTATTGGTACTGCAGAAAATACTTTTGGCAACTGTTAGAGATCACAAACTTTATGATGACATCATGAAAAACTTCTGCTTTAGCGTATGTATATCATCAATTGGGGGAAGAATTATATGCTGTGGCAGTAAAATTTCATCCTGGTTTGTAAGACCATTAAAATCTTTCTGTTAGTCCCGAGTAGTGGTGGTTTGCACAATATCCCTGAAGTTATGCAGTTGCACTCTGGGCTAGTATCAATGAAAAGCTCCCTGCACAGAAGATTTGATTACAATCGAACAATATACTCAGTTTAAATCAGATGATATTCAAAATAAGTTTCAAAGTGCATAAATCACACAGTAAAAGTTTCCTTTCATGTGAATCATGTAGCTAGTCTGGGAGGACCATAACAGAAAACTTGGTTGCCCAAGGAAACCAACAAAATAAAATAAAAAATACATGTATGAAAACTGTTTTTCCTGTGTCTTTACTTTTTTCCACCATGTGGTTTAGCCAAAATTGGAAAAATGTCTGACTGCTGCAAACAGACCATCAACTTGCTTACAAGTTTGTGCTCATGGATTTCTAGCCACATTTTGGATCTTCATTATTGCCTTGAAGACTATAAGTGACAGAATATTGTTTTCTTTAACTGCCATTTTTCCGTTTCTTCTTTCCTTGGTACTCTCTCGAACTTCCTTTCTCCAACCTTGATGCTTCCTTCTGCAGTTCACAAAAGGTTAAGCCCTATTTGGCATAACTTTCATAACTAATTATCAGCTCAAGAAGGTAGCATGATGCATGTTACCTTCCTTAATCTTTTCTTCTGTTTCCGTTCTCCTTTGGCTTTCTTCTTGAACTTGGTTGGCTTCTCCAACCATGCCGTGGAGAAACAAATTTAATCAGGTCAAGTAGTTTAATATGAAACTTATCCATTCAGCCTTTAGCCCTTGTTTGATCCCTATTATTTTTAAAATACATTTTTCTTTTTTTTTCTTTTCAACTACAAATTCTTCAATAAAATAATATTACACGCAAACTCAAAACTTTTCCTTATTTATTAACGACACATTCTCTCTCAATCTACTATTCACCAAAATGCATTTTTTAGCCAAAAATGAAGCTCATACTGGCGCTTAGTGAGCTCCCAGAAGCAGGATAACATACCTCTCCTGAAACTATAGTTGCATCATGAATCTCAGAATGAGCCTCTCCCTCAATCTGTCCATCGCTGTTGAGCATTAGCTTGAGCCTCCCTTCCCTTAGTAATTTTTCAGAACGGGCATGTCTCTGTGAAGGACACGAAACGAAGTTTCTGTAAGAGATATCATTTTGAGCATGTGAATGAGTCAAAAACACACTAGATACTTTGATAGAATAGAGAAGCAAGACATGAAATTGCAGCCACTAGAGGCTTCAGAGCTTTTTATTGACATAAAAACTATTCTCCTGAAGCACGACAATCAGATATTAGTTCATTATATTCATGAGAATGAAACAAAGGAACACACATATTGTTGCATATTTATGCCTAAGCAACTAAGCACCTTTGATGTAATATAAGTAGACCCTTGGGAATCCAAATTCACAAAAATCTTAAAATGTCAGAAGGAAAATAAAATCACACACACATAAGCACACTTTTTAAGAAGCCAAATATTTCAAGCAGAAGGATTATTTTGGATAAAAGCCACAGAAGGGGATTTTAGCCATTTCATATTTACTCTTGCTAGTCAATCATGGGCAGGAGTATCCAGTACTCTCAACGTCCACTTTGGATACATGTCCAAATAATAGAATGCTAAGGGAGGCAAACTTGTATATATATATATATATAATGCATCGAGGATAAATATTATCAAATATTGCATAGAAAAGAAAAACACTCTCTAAGTGAATAATTGCCTTGGAGGTGAGATGCGCCTTTAGAGAATCCTCTGACAAGCATACGATCCTAGGGCATAGTCTGCACTTGAAAACTGATTTTAATTTTAAGACACAGTCTGCTGCATCCAATAGGATTTCATTCTTTTTTTGACCATGCTCGGTATTGACAGGTTCAGCATTGCCTTTGCCACTTGGATGACTTTCAGTGATGATTTGCATGTGTTTTTGAGTTGTGATATCGTCATCACTTGTTGGTAAACCTGCAAAAAATAATGTTGTGTTGAACTATAAGATTGGCAGCACATGCAGGAAAGAAGGCTAAACATTTGAAGAATATCTCTAACAATCAATAATTTCTTAGAGAAGTTTCAGAGCACTGTACACGCTATACGGGCTCACATGGCTCTATTGTGCCAGGAAGAGGCATATAATCGAACTGAAGTTGTTGGGATCAATATAGAACAACTGAATTAGTCCAGGCTCGTCACAAAGTTTTGGAAAAGGTATATGAATCCTTATGCCATTGTACACTACTCCATGACAGGCCATATCTTCAAGGACAACAAGTTCTTATTTTTCTTATTTAATTTTCTTATTTTATGTAAATTTTAGAATCAACACAATTTTTTCCTGAACCAAATAAACTTCCACATCATCAGAAGATTTGCATCCACGTGGATTCATGGAAATTAAAAAAAAAAAAATGCACAATTTCCAAGAAAAGAAAATTGAGGCTACACCCATTTTTCTAGAGGTCTGAATCAAGCTGCAAATTGCAGCATATGACAAACCTGAACAACGATGTAATTGTATTAAATATTATAATAATGCTTCCATGCAGGCCACTAAAATTGCAAGCAATATATGTACAAAAGCCGATGCATTAAAATAAGTTATTGATGCAACTCTGAGGCGCTCTGAGTAATATAAGATGCGCAAATAGTATCATTACTTTACCAGAACCAAAAATCTGTCTTAGAGATACAAAATACCTTGAGGAAGAAAACTGGAACTGACAGGATAAAGATGGAACAAGTATTAATGCAAGAAGCACATGGATCAAGTTCAACTTAGATTCAACGACTCTAAAATCCTGCACACGATTTCTATACAAATGGCTTTCATTTTTATTCTCTTGTTATGAGCAGAAGGGAGATACCAGAGAGAGAGAGAGAGAGAGAGGAGACAGATAGAAAGTTACACGAGCTCAAGTGACTAAAGAGCTCTATTAACCCTGGACAAAGAAGTCGAAAAGGAAAGGAACCAAGTTTAATATAGAAAGATTGGACTGTTAACTGGTTTTAGGATTGACAATCAGAACTATTTTGACCAGAAGTTAGGCTATTTGGGATTTGATGTGCATAGTGTGTTGTTTTCATCACAAGAGGAGAACAGAAGCTTTTCTACCATCACATAAGTAGCATTCATGAAACATACACAAAAAGCAGAAGCACGGTACCATTTGAAGTATCTCATTGTTCAAAACTCTGCACCGTGTAATGATGATAGTGCAAAGACAGAGCACGGTAGAATAATGTTATATAACCAGAACACAAAAATCAAAAAAATGCCCCATTCATTTATGCCAAACAAATTTTCATTAGTGTATTTACCAATCCTAAATTTAGTCTCATGTGAAGTTCAATACATTATAAACCCTGTTCGGAAAAATATCCCAAAAACTGAATCTTTCAAAGAACAAAGTTAAATACCTGATGAATCAAGATTGACTTCATTTACTGAACTATCCTCACTTTCATATCCTGAAAGACGAAGAGAAGACAAATAAATTCACTGTAAATATAATCTATGAATTAAGTCATGTGGAAATTCGAAGACTAACCAATCTGATTTTCAAAAATTGTCACCAAGAAACAGATTTTCACTACCAGATGAGTAATTATGGATTAAGCCCCTATTTGGTGCACATTAAAATTCTCATTCTCATTCTTCTACTCATTTTCAACCACACATTCTTCAATAAAATAATATTTTCTATCACATCAATAACTTATCATTCTTTTTCAACCACACACTCCATCAATCTACTATTCCAAAATACATTCTTC
>CAIGRK010088936.1:0-20286 GCA_903798315.1 Fraxinus greggii
CTCTAACAACTTAAACTTTTAAATTAGGTGCTTCATCCGATATACATACATTTTATGACCATCACTCATTTGTTAAATGCAACAAACTATTGTGAATTCCAATTATGCCTTTTTTTTTTTTAAACCATAATATCTTTAATCATAAAAAATCGTTTAAAATATTCATGCTCGATTATTTCGATATTGTCCAAAAATATCTGTCAAATGCATACTATTGTGACATTGTGTGTAATTTTTGGGCATGGTTCAAAGCCTTGGTGGCAGATAAGCATTCTAAACTGATATGCATCATACTTGGGTGCCACCAGGCTCCATACCTGGTGACCAGCAACCTTCAGCTCAGAAGATTGAGATACAATATGTGCATATAAATATTGGTTGCATTATCACTATTATTTTTGAGACGTAAAAATCATTATCAAGAAATCATGTTTTTGGCTTGCCATTTTCATTCCATGGCCATATAATGTTCAAGTTCCACAGCAAATCTCAGAAATGATAATGCCACAAAATGATAGTAGCAGAAATCATACATGGTACTCTAGCAAAAAGTGCCAACAATAAGATTTGAACTCTGTCTAGCATCGGTTCAACAGCTACATATGATGAATAACAAAGCTGCCAACCATTTGAGGTATAATTTAAACGAATTTCAGATTTAGAGTAGCTTTCACTACTGTTAAAAGTGAAATTTTAAGACATAATATATATAGAGGATAATGATATTGAATTATTCATAATACTTACCTATTACCCAGGTGACTATAAAATCAAAACGATTTTGACCATCCCTCCAATAGTTCTCAAACCCATATGCATAGATCTTCAGTGCCATCTCCAGGACATACAGCCATCCTGCAGAGGAAAATGCATGCAAATTCAAGAAGACATTGATCCTTCATAAAATCTGAGATCCACGGAACACTTACCAAATACAAACTCCACCTTTTGCCAAGCCTCTTGGGCAGAATTATTCTCAATATCAAGCTGAAAGCCAATCAGCATAACATGTCAGCATATGAAATGATAATATCAACATGGGTTACTAAATCATTTAGTCAACCAATTTTCAGCAATCCCAACAATTTTCTTTACTCTTCAGGAATCTAAATGACTTTCTGATGTTTAAATGAGAATTATTAAATAATATCATCTAGAACTACATAAAGATTTGATAGTGCTATATGACTCATGAGTCAAACATATACATAATTTCAATGAGTTTATGTTCAAGAAACCATTAAATCTTCTCAAATATAATAACGTGGTTTAACTACTATTTCGGAGACTACTGAAAGTCATACCGTTGTCTCAATAACAACAGCCACAAAATTCAAGATGAGGATGAACACTACTATGTACCCAAATTTGGGGCTTTGAACAAAGTCTTTCAGCTTCTCAGAGGCAGGTGAGTGGTAGAAAGTTGGACAGCTTTCAAAAATAGGTAACTGCAAACAGAAAGCAGCATTAGAGTGCAGATAAAAGATCTTCATATTTTCATTAAGACCAAAGAAGAATGGAAAGACACTATTCAAGCCTCAAGTTAATGGACGCACTGACTCCTTTTGAAATCTTAGTGCAATGGCATTGACCAGATCAGAAAATTCATCCAAATTAATCTGCAGGTGCACCAAAAAGAGCATCAAAATAATCAAAATGTCATTAGACAAAATAATCATCAATTGGCAGAGTTTTAGAAAGAAGCGTCTATTCCACTTCCTACAAGTACCAAATTAAAAATGTTCATTGCCTTATTGGGTATGCAATGAATATATCATATGTAAATATGATATGAGTAAATATTCAAGTTAACTTTTTAAAGTTGTGTTCCGGTATAAGAATGAAACTGAGAATAATCAACTAGTAAACATGAAAATACTTTAAAAATGGCGTGGTAATTGAACAAAGAAAGAGTAAAGAGCTAGAATAGCTAAACCACTGGCCAGGAGTAACATATAAGATTGAATAACCCGCAAATTTCTAAATATACTATATCTAACCCAGAAGCATCATGCCGGAAGGTAGCTGCTATAATTAGAGGATTCAGTCAAGCAAAAACACATGGCAATTGGTTGATCTAGCAGCCCGAAAAACATCAATTGGATGCAAATTGAAGATAACAACAAGATTGTACTTGTTGCTAAATTATATAGTCAATGGGAAAGAGTTGACTATTTTGATACCTATTAACCTGTAATAATAATTACTTTTGTAGACATAAATTGCTATCTCGACTTCTGCAATTTAATGTAAATCAAATGGATATAAAAACTAGATTTTCTATTGATGGATCACATTCCGTTAGGAAAAAGAGTTTTCTAACCATAGAAAGGATAGGATATATCAAGACAGAGAAGAGAAAGGCCAACAATTTACACCATCCAAAAACTAGAAGACAAACTACCTTGAAGTCATGACTGTCATCCAACTCGTCAAATATCAGTTCAAAATCTTCTCTGGATATTTTTGGCAATGTCCTAGATAAATTGCAAACAGTTTCATACTTCAAAGTCCATGTGACACCACAAAAAATGCTAAATCTTGAGAAGAAACCTTAAAATGAGAAGTTACCATAAAAGAAATCCCTTTCATACAAAGAGAAGCTTTGATGCAATGAAATTCAACAGAAATGATACAGTGGAAAGCAAACGCAAAAATTATAAGTCATACATTTCTTAATTTTCTCCAAAATAACCGAACTGATGGAATTCTTGTACTTCAAGAGATAGGAACTAAAAGAGGAATGCCAACAAATCCTCCCAATAAAATCCAGTAGAAGCTTGGAAGTACAAGGTATCCCTCCCAAAAAGAAATGGATGAAATTCCTGAAGTGCATTTGTTTAGTTTCTAATTACTTGTCACCACCACCTCATCATACAATAAAATTTGCAAAATACGCAATGGGACTGCTCAGTTTCCATAACTTCTTGTTGAGGACAATAATTAAAGGATCTACATGTGACCTTATCTAGAAGCTTAAGTGATGCAGCAAAGTATATTCGAGGAAAAAAAGGAATTAGGGTTTCTTTAATTCTAGTTTGTGTTAGATTAGGATTTAGGATTATTTCCTTAGTTAGTTTCCTACATCGATTAGATTTGTTTATTTTCCTATTAAGGATAGGATTGTTTAGACCTCTATAAATAGAGGGATAACACTTTGTTTTATTTAAACTTTGATTATTGAATACAATTACTCATATCTCTTATTCTCTTCTCTCTCTTAACTTCTCAATTTTCTTAAATTGCTAATTGTGAATCTTCGTTTACCAGCTTCCTACATCAAATTTGTTATCACAGCTTGACGGTTTCCTCTGACCAAACAGTTAGAATCTATGGTTGTATTGTATTCCTTATCTAGCTATGAATTATTATAGTTATAGAATTGTATAGTTCCCTTCTTTATATAGGTTGACAGTTTCCTCTTGACATCATTCTTCACATTTATTAAAAAGATATTTTAGAATCTTCGATACTTGCATGATGGAGTTAATTCAGCCCTTCTTCTGGCATTATTCTCAAGCAGTAGTCTGCATCAGGCATTAATAAACACGTCGCAGAATTATTTACTTCCTCTGAAAGAAGAAACCAAAACTATGATTTTATCTTCAAGAAGGTTGTCAACAACAATTAATAAGTGAAATATGCATGGAAAAATGAATTTCACCTATATTTGTTCAGTTCTTCAAAAAGACGAATGCATTGATCTTTGTTCAGGTAACCAAGATCCTGTCAATTAGCAAAAATATCTAAAATGCGTTAATTCATAAATAGAAAACGATATATACTCGACCAAGTCTTGTAAATTCCTTTCCGACATAATGAGAAAGCTTCGTACTACTCTGGACGATTTTAATATACTTCAAGTAAATCTACCATACAACTACTGACAATTTTTACATTCCAGGTATAGTGGAAATCTCCTGAGAAAATTACGAAGACAACCAATATTCCATTTACCAACCTACATGATTTCCTTGAATGAAAAATGAGCAGAAAAATAGAAATAAAAATAAAAATAAATGGTTGTCATATGGAAGGTATTGTGTAATAAAATTTTAGAAATCGTCCTCTCCATGACATGGACGGAAATGAAACAATGAATGTTGTCCCTGTGCATATATATTTGGGATGAGATGGAGCGAGGAGTGGAAGTGGGGAGGGGGCAACTGCATTAATAGGATGTGAGTGTGGTGGAACCTAGATCCCCACCAGGTTGTCAAACACAAAAGCATATAACCACATGGATAAGATCATTATTTCAAAGGCATTATCACTGCATTAAAAGTTATTCAGTTCCCTTACCTATGCAGACATTTATGATCACCTAAGATTAACATGAATGATCCCATTACATAGCAATGTTTCCCTATAATTTTTAATCATGGGGTAAAATCCTTGCAAACTGACTAATCTACAGGACTTCCAAGTGGGTGGCCACATTCAGTAGGAGCTGGCACTTCACATCAGGATAATAAATAGGAGGATTCTTCCAATTAACAATAGGGAAAAAAAAGAAAAGAAAAAGAGAAGAATCATCTTCATGCAGCAAAGTAAAAGAAATGATATGGCTCGAAGCCTTTTGAGGTAGTAGAATTGGCAATCAGTCAAAGCATAAATAGGAAATGTTACTTACATTGTTATCGATCAAAGTAAATGCTTTTTTCAGTATCCTCATTCTCACACGATCCTTCTCAGCCACTTGTTTAACAAGCTGTGACAAATGTTAGGATTAGACCACATTGGTTCTGGTTGCCAGTGTATGTAGCAGCACCAGAATAACATTTAAAATTTGCAAGACAGCATAGAAGTGAAAGAGAAATATACCTCACTTTTAAAGCTATCGTATACAACGGCAAGGATCAAATTGGTGACAAAGTAAACACCC
Organism: Fraxinus greggii; assembly: GCA_903798315.1. NCBI lineage: Eukaryota > Viridiplantae > Streptophyta > Magnoliopsida > Lamiales > Oleaceae > Fraxinus > Fraxinus greggii. The sequence goes on from CAIGRK010088936.1 coordinate 4,886, forward strand.
AACAGGACGTAGAGAACGAAAAATAGGCAGGACCAACGTGAGGACCTACAAAAAAGAATGAACCATGGAGGAGTCGGTAAAACTAGAGAAGTTCCATTAAATAAAGGCAAGTACAAAATCTATTATAAATTCAAAAGGTTCAATATGATTGCCGACAGTATATGCAATTCTATTTTCAGTGTTATGGTGGCGATGCAATCCAGGTGTATCAAAGGGGGTGATTATCGATATATAACTTGAGCAATAGTATCAACATCAAAGAAAGAAGATATAACCAGCCAAGTTGGCTCTCTGAATTACCCCCCTGAGGAAGGTGGTGTCCAGTCAAGATAACTTGGAGCAAAAAGAAAAGAGAAACTAAGTAAGAGCTGATAATAGACTTTTAATGAAAAGAGAAACTAAGTTAGAACTGATAATAGACTTTTAATGAATGCCCTTCATGTGTAAAGAACTCTACTTGGTAAACAAAGGATATGAGAAAATATATAATGTGAATGTCACATTAAAACCACTAAAACTTATTCCGTATTTTTTAAAACCAGCCTGGATATTGACCCAGTCAAGGTACATGTCACTTGGTTACTGATTCAACCATCAACTTAAATATAAATAAAATATATTGAGTTTCATAAAAAAGATAGTGCATAATGCAAAATGGTCATAACTAGTAAGGCAATAATAATGCATTGCATAAAATAAGTCATTTAGCCGAAAACGAAAAGAATTGTTTTAAGGTTTTCTTGTATAATTTATAGACTTCTTAAAATACTTGCATCGCTCTCGTTTCTCTTACACACTAATTTTTTTCTTATCTTAATCAAGGTTTATGTATTTATTCACTTTGCCAGTCAAATGTTAGTCTAATATGTAAAATGCAACCGAAATAAAAGAGCTTTTTTGATTTCTTATTGTGTAAAGGGAAAAATAGTATATAGAGAATATGATATTTGATGACTCAAAAAAAGAATATAATAATTGATGTCCAATTATATGTTAACAGGTAAGAGTGTCACAGTGGTATAGACTACAAAGATTTGCTCACGTAGCTCAGGTTCAAGTCTCCAAGCATAAAGTTCAGGAATTTTATAACCCGCCCGGGTTAACGGTCAAGGTCACCAGTTGCTCAAAACCCCATCTGGTTTTAATGACTTTTAGGCCGTTCAGTTGCAGTGTGGTCAGTTACTATTGACCGGAGCAGTTTAAGGTCCAGTTTTCCGGTCAGACCGGCCAGTCCAATCTCGCACACTGTAGTACACTATAAAAGTGAATAATAATTTTAAAAAGGTATATTACGATTTTTTGGCAGTAAAAGCTAATCTTCCTCCTTTGTATATCATGGAAATATAACTGCCTTGCGCGCAAAAGGTTCTTCTTTTCATTTTATTTTCCTTTCTTCCGTGGGTGGGGGTGTTATTTGTTTGGAACCGCAATGAGCATTGAGGTCGAAAATTATAAAATGGAAGTAAAACAGCAATTAAGAATCAATTTTTCCATAGCGACATACTTGTATGCGGGAATCCAGACATCTGGATTGTTGGAAGTAGTAAATAGAACAAACATCTGGTATAGAGTTGTGCCATATGAAGTAAATACAGTCTTCCCCTGTTCGGTGTCTTCAAAGATGACAAATGCCAACCAGCTAGAGAATAGAAGAAATAAAAGCCATAAAGCCTGCATTTGGCCCCAAAACAAATAAAAATATGAGGAAAAAAAAAGAAGTTCAAATATCATTTTCTTAATGAAGAGATTCAAATCCAACACGTCTTAGTTGAACATGATGTAATCTGATTCAGTTAAATAGAAAAAATATTAAGTGCATTGATGTAGATGCAGACGCACCAGGATATTAGAGTACGTGGGAAGCATTCCAACCAGGACAACGGTGCAATCTCGTAATTCCCTAGGGTCGATAAAACAAATTAAGAAGCAAAATAAAGAATTGCAACTTAACAGTTTATGCTATTAAGTTGACCACAGAAAGAACATAATGCAATCACAAGATGCTTAGCAGAATGCCCTCTTCAAGGCTAAAATTAGTGGCGCAAGTTATCCTCATCCTGTGTATGCTTCAATTTAAAACCTCAAATGCGAATTTGTTCTTTCTCAGCCAAACAACTTTATACTATTGGGCGAGACAGCTAACTATTGAGTCCAATGGAAGCCTACCTCATTTCGTTACGAGATTATTTGAGTTTTCACGAAGCATAGGTATAATGATGGAAATCAGTTCTGGTTGCTGCATGCAGAGTAGCTACCAGTAATAAGATGTATGAAAGTCTTTATAGCTCCTGAGACCCTCGGATAAAAAATCTATCACTTGCATGCTCCCAAATAATGTTTGAGTCTTGTTTCTATTTAATACTTCTAGACTCCTTCCTCTTCATCTTTACTACAAGTATTTATGATTTCCTAATGTCTACTGAACCAGTACGTAATATTGTGAAGTATCAGTGATGTTTACTTGAGTTCTTTGCCACAATCTCTTTTTTAGATAAAATGCACCCTCAACCCTGATCCTAGTTATATTTCAAACCATTAAAAAAGTTGGAAGTTTTTGCAATCTGCCAACCCCACCCCACCCCCCAATCCCCTAAATTAAAATAAGCGGATAGAGAGTCTTATCCATGCAAAATTACTAGCAAAAATTTAGCCACAGTTCACTATTACCTAAAATTGTATTTTGTTTTCATCGCATTCAGTTTATGCATTCTTATCTAACAAGTTCTTATATATTGGCAAATCGGTGAGTTCAATAAGAACTACTTTTCACCCTTTGTAGATTACCTCCTAACGGCTAGCATTATATGCATGCAGTAGGAGTTTTCTGATGAACAGAAATATAACAATATGAAAGTTTATCTACAAGAATAGGCACCGTATCCAACTTTCCCACCAATGATAATCCAAAATTTTAGTCCAAAAGCAAATACAGCATTGCCTAAATCTGATTTCAATGTTCACAGTACCAGATGGAAACTAAAACTCCATAACTCACACATTAGTTCCAAATTGATGAAGCCATATTGAAACTTTTGGAGAGAAGGTTCTATCTCTCTCTTATTCATCAATTGAAAAATACAGTTCTATATCTACTAAATGCAGAGACAAATCTGTTGTAATAAAGCATGGGAGATAATCTCTCACAAAACAAAATCAGGGAATAAAATAAGGAAATTTTGACTAATTAATAGGCTACCCGAATCTCTAAAATAAGGAAAAGTAATTAAACTATCCTAGAATCAATCCACAAATTACAACAAATATTTAAATCACAAGTGTATTACTCCAGGTGAAAGAAAAAAATCTATGAAGTTGCTTGAGCCAAGAAAGGAAACTGTAAAGTTTTAAGTATCATACCTGATGTTGAGGATGAACAAAGCAACTCGGATATAGGGTGCAATCCTAAAAGGAAGAGTATAGAATGCCACTGGAGATAGATATATAATGTAGACTAACAAGTCAGCAACCAATATTAGCAACAAAAGTACCTGAAATTTATGAAATAAAAACTGATGAGTTATCAAGATGGTTCATTTTTTATGCTCCGTCGTGCTAATTTTTACAGTTCCCAAGATAATTAACTAAACAAATCTGAAGTCACAAGAAATCCATCACCATGAGATTCATGTGGCCTACGTACGTGATGTACGTCATAAGCACTACAATGCATCGCAAGAACTAGGGGATATAGTAAGTGGTTTCATCATATAAATACATCCCTTCGTTCCATTGGTCAAATATTAAAAGAAAAAAAGCGAAGGGTCTGATATTATAAGTAATGGAGATATAGTAGTCAAAAATAATGGAAATAATGGAAAAATATCTCAGGGAACTTTTTAATAAAATTTCGGTCTCTATTCGTGAAGGAAAAAATGGAGATCAATTGGCCAATCAACTTCTTTTTTTTTTTTTTTTTAAAACTCTCATCACCTTATATATTTTTTTTTAATCTTTGTTGTCTAATTAAACATGTACTTCAACAAAAACAATGTATAAAATATGTTCAAAACCGAGGACAAGAAAATAAAAAAAATATTGTTGCAGCATCAAGAATATAACAGGCACGAAATCGATTTAACGAGAAAAAAAAACTTGTTAGAAGTCGAAATAATGACTTCTTGGCAGCTTTAATATTCTCATTATTTCTGTCATTGAAACATGTTCTCTTGTACAGTAGATGATCAAAAGATTTTCATTAAACCCAGTCATTTATTGTTCTAATATTTATGTAATGCAAATAATTCGTGAAGAAAATTAAACGGACGTGTTAATACTTAGGATAGTTATCCCGAATAAAGTTAGTAATTATAAACTAGTTATATGAGCATTGGAAAGCAACAATAATCGCCACATGAGCCAATTCCATGTGATACATCTCTGCATCCTTTGCATGAAAATAACAGTTTAATTCATTCTCTTCAAGACGAGCCTTCCTCACAACTGATTTTGTGTCTTTTATGGAGCAATTCACGGTAAATGTAACATATTTGCATCTGCACCAAATAATGTCAACCTACTCAAGATATATTTGATGCGGACATCATTAGATCCATCGGGAATTATTTATTTTATTGTTATTGGACCTTATCATTTATGTTTCTATTTTATTGTTATTAGGCTTGTAATAGTGGATTGGCCCAAACCCGTCATTCAGTTAGGTTTTCACTATTTAAACAGTTTTACATTACAATGTATTCAGTTGATGATTGAATAAAAATTGCATTGGCGGCTGCCCTTTTTCCCTCCTCTCTCACACTTCTTCTCTTCTCTCGGCTTCCTCTCTTCTTCTTTCTCTTCCTGTTTTCTTTCCATTGATTCTACATCAATATTGCTTAGAGAAAACGGTACGACTTAATCTTGCAAGTTACCCTCATCCTGAAAACAAGGTGCATTAAACTTACGTAAGACAGCTCTATTTTCCTTTCCATTTTCCAGAAATGTAATAGTATTCGTGGATATGACATAATTATGGAAGGAATCTCCTGGTATTGTCAATGGGACAAGTGGCACATCCCTTTATGTCATAACTCATTTTTTTCCATGCAATAACTATTGTCACTTAATTCCAGTTGAATGCTTGGGTACAAGATGTCTGGTTTAGACATAGAATTTGTTGCTTTATGCTTGGTTTTTGCATCCTTCAGAATATTTTACCAAAAGAGAGGCTTAAAACATTATTTTCATATTTTTTATTTTTTATACGCACGCCACATTCTCAAAATCTGAGGAGGACAAAACCAACATAAAAACAAAATTTATATCGTTGAATTAGAATAACTTAAAAAATATTGAATCTGCCTGGGAATGAATGAAATTAGGGAAAAATAAATAAATAAATAAATAAAAGAAGTTAACTTCCGCACACAGAATGTGGAATATAATTTTGTCGTCATTGACTATATATATCACATAAATTTTTTGCTTTTTGGTTTATGAAACAAGGAATCTCTTCCCTCAAAAGAGAGAGAATAAAGATGAGAACTTTTCAATAGCAATTTTCCATTTGCAATTAATGAACTAAGTACCTTAAGCCTATTAAGAAGACTTTTCCAATAGATACCAAACCCTTCATACGATATCGGAAAAAGTATATGCATAATGAGAATCAAAAGAGTTATGCCCTGCAAAAGAAAGCAGAACTTTAGTTAGATATGGTTAGAAGCTCAAATCAGTTATACATGTATAGAAACTAGGAAGGTCAAACTATCCAGATGATCTTCACATGGAAAAGAAATTTCACTTTGAGGAGATGAAAAGGTTGCAAATCTAATCACATAGCACCAGACATAGTATATATGTCGTGTTGATACGCTGCATTCCATTTCATACCCTGCTTATTTATAAGATCGTTCAGAATCCTTTCCTTATTTTGTGCTAAACTTTCGAGGATGATGATTTTGCAGGAGGAAAGTAGCCCATTATGATGTTCATTTTGCTTGAAACATTATACCATGTTAACTGTCAAATTTAATTTGTTGCGGCATTAACCCAAAGCGTCATTAGTAAGCAAGCCAAATAGGATTGACGACTGCAGTTAGAATGGGTGAGATTTGATGTAGGCTATGTATATATCCAGTTCACTCCATTTCCATGAAGTTCTTGCTGGTGCTTGTTCTTCATGTGTGTGTGTGTTTATATAGTAATACATAAAAATAACAATACACATCAAACTTTATCGATAGCATAAAACTCGAAACTTCAACAGGATTTCAGAGAATTCACATGACTTCATAAAGATTCACACATGCAAACGATGTTAATGAATGATCCACTTTTGGGACCTTACCTCGTATATGAGACTTTCAGTACCGGTCAAATATGGAAGCTCACCTAGAAAGTAGTACCCCCTATCACTGCAATTCCCGGAACACCACAGAGGTTTCTGAAGATCCACCAATCACAGATATGTTGGAGATTTTGATTAAGTCAAAAATATATAAAGGGCCAGTTTGGAAGCTGTACAAACCTCAAGGAAATTTAGAACAATTAGAGCAAAGTAGTTAAGGGACCAAATGATATCAAATTGAATAAATATGAAGTACGACTTCAAGAAGCTTCCAAAACTCGACTCATCAAGAATTTCCTCTGGGATGCCAACGCCATCTTCAGCCTGCAAATGTGAAAGTTTTCAGATGTTCATACAAAGATACATATAGTAGGAGCAGTCCAGAAATAGTTGAAAGAGAATGTATATTTCTTCCAAGGTATTAGACTGATGGGAGACTCGTTCTCTTACTCAATTTATAATCCTCTATTTAGTTTTGTGCTACCATCAATAAAATAACCAGTCAGGTCATCAACCCTAAAAACATATTTGGCGCCACCCAGTTTCACAAAATACTGAAGCCCGTGCTATGAAGCAGTTGCTTCTGCCTGATATTTTATAAACCATTTGAATAGTTTGCACCAACTATTGTAGAAAAATATCCGATAAAAACTCTCACTTATGCATCATTCTCATCATATCAAATCAACAAGCCCAGGAACACAGAAGCGGATAGCACAAAGAGGATATGTTTAATATTAAAATGGACATAGTTCAACAATTGACCTTGATAATAATTGGAGCTAGAACCACGAACCAGAGGATTTAATCGGTTTTGACAAGTACTAGACACTCAATTTCACACAAAACCAGTCACATGACTCACACTTTAACCATTATATGAGGGTGCTAAAACCATATTGCTTTTCCTGCATCTCCACCTACACTCCATATATCCTGAGCTACGTCCCAACAGTCCTCGGGTGAATCTGCTCAGCTTCTTTGTTCTCCCATAACTTAATGTAAGTCAATTTCAATTCTGCCCATGATCCATTTTTAAGAAGTCCTCTTAAAGCTGATCAATCAAATTATGTTGGGTCATGAGGATAGGAAAAACTCAGCACCATATATTCACCAAAGCTCAGGTTCAAGGAGGATTTCGAACTTGACTTGACATCGTGGCAGCTTTGCAGTTTGCAATTGCATTAAATACTGGCCTCATAAACAGGGTAAGAAATATAGAAATAAAATGTGTAGTGGTAAAAATTGCTTCATTAATCTAGATATGGTGAAACCTTCTTCCGAGAGACAGTAGCTATTCCACCACTAATACAAGTGATCTGTCTAAACTCCTCCTGAATTCCTCTATAAAGAAACAAAAAGCCTCACTACACAAGGACTTTGCCTACCGCTACCAAAACAAGATAGAAGGCAAAAAAGGATCTGTATATCATCACCCTTCGAAATAACTTATAAGTTGGCATGTTTGTCGTAACATTGTAACATAGAGTACATGAAATTCAGTTCAAACTTTTCTTTTTGTACGAGTTGAATTCCAAACACCTTTGTGGTGGAATCACTTGCTTCTTCCACTCCACTTCTGCAAATTAATGTACTCCTAATGTTACACCCCATTTTATACTAGTCAAAAGTAAAGATTTTGTTTCAAAGTCAAAGGTTCGACTAGTCAACGTCAAAGTCAAATATGGACTTGAATGAAATAAATCATTTTCTTGGGGTTAACTTTACAACTGACATATTTGAGGGTTTAAAGATGGACATCATTTAATTTTGGGGATGTACTTTCCTATCATTGGAAGTTAAGGAATTAGTGCTATATTATATGAATGTTGGAGGACTTGATTGCAAATATCGATATTAGTGGAGTACAAGTGTCATTTGTATAACCCATTTTCTCCACTTACATACAAAACAGAAAGCTGAAAACGGGTACAGGAAGCGGAGAAACGGTGGAAAGAAAAGGGAAAGAAAAGGATAAAAGAAAGAAGAAAGGAAGAAGGGAAAAGGAAAAAGGAAGGAAGAAAAGATTGGGTTCAAGATCTTCATTTTTTCAAGAGGTAAAGAAGTAAAATTCTTATGGAATGATGACGTAAAATATTCTAGGGTTCTAAGTTGTTAGTTTAATTTTTAGATTAAGTGGAAGGAGTATAATTTCAAGTCAATTTTCTTGATTTGCTATGCTAATTGCATAAGTTAAGCAATTCTAGCAAACCCTATAATTTTTAATTGGGTTATTGAGTACAAATAATTTGTGGAAATGTAATGTTGATGGAATTACTCACATGAAAGCATGACTTCATAGCCTGTAACTTGTTTTGAGTGAGTGGAAAATTCTCATAAATAAGTATTTACTAAATTTATAATCAATCAAAAAGTAACTTATTTCTTATAGTTGAATTAACAGCATGATTTTTAGAATAAAATGAATTTTATAATTAGTTCTTTTAAAAATTAAATTCAGTTTAGGTAAATCATTTCGTTGGCATGTTGTATTAGTATGTTTCAACGTATCTAAAGTTATTTTTAAAACCATCTGAAAGTACTCTGATAATTTTACCTGCTTTACACTCGTGTGAATGTATTTCCACATTATATGCCATTATGGTGATTTTACCGCTCTGCACTATTATTCTGAGTGCCTTTTTGGTGTGATTTTTCAGTATTATACAACTTATGAGATTTCAAACTACAAAGTCTAATTTATTCAGTTTACATAATAAAGATTTCAGCTTATACTGTGAAAGGATATTTTGCTTGTGTTTGACACCCATTTTGGGGAAAAAATGAATTCTGGAATAGTGATTGGTGGAAGAATGTGTGGTTGAAAAGTAATGAAAAGTTTTAGATTTGTGTGTATTATTATTTTATTTGGAGAATGTGTGGTTGAAATAAAAAAAGAGAAAAAAATGAGAATGAGAATGGGTGTCAAACAGGGCCTCTTTTCATAGTATGGATATCAAATTTATTATATCTATTATTACAGTTGTTTATTTAGAATAAAGAGCAAAAAATTTTATGATTCCATTATACTTTAGTCTTAAAATATTATCAAATTTCAGACATTCTTAAAGTTGTAATAGCATAAGCAAGAGTTTTCAGAAAATTTGCATAAATGGAAAAAGTATACTTACTTGTGAAATATCCACTCACTGAGTTACAAGCTCATATATTTTGTCACCCTTTTTCCTTATTAGATAGTAACTAAGTTGAGCAGCGTTAAAGCCTGTCGATCTACCGACATGAGCAACATATTGTCATTAATTGTATAACCTATTTTGATAGTTTATATAGTTCATGTTTCTTTTGGGATACATGCATCTTTTGTCAGAAAAGTTAATTTGTAATGTATGTATCCATCCATATCATGGGCTCACCGCATATTTGGTATTTTTAGTGCTTTTGGGAACTTGTTTGTAAATGATTGTAACCGTCGATTTACCAGTATTGTATTTTGAATAGTTTGTTTTTTAAGGGGCTGGTGTACCTATTTTAAATTATGGGTGTGTTTGAGCCACATTATTTTGGAATAATGTATTCTGGAATAGTAGATTGATGGAGGATGTGTGGTTGAAAAAGAAGGAAAAGTTTTTGATGTGATGGAAAATATTATTTTATTTAAGAATGTGTGGTTGAAAATGAATAGAAAAATGAGAATAAAAATTTTAAGGTGTACCAAACAGGGGCTATATGTACAGGTTTGATGAAATGGATTATTGTTCAGGTGGTTTTAATCCATATTTCAAGGGAAACTTTATCAAAAATTTTATAAAAGTATGTCACGGTCAAAGCAGGGCAAAGTTGCCTTGGTAGTGGTCCGGCACTTAGCTGGTATCTACCATCGGCGCATGCCACGTGTCGGGTCCATTAGGTAATTCGGGACTGGTCGTGTAACCTAAGGCTAGAAACTAAATCACAATGGAAAGTTTGATTCAACAAGGGTCAAGAATTAGCAGATAGTTTAATAGCCCTTTTAATTTAGGTATTGGACAATCAGAAATATTCATAATATTCCGTACAGAAGGATTTGAACAGAAGAGGATTAAAGTCCACAGTGAAGATGAATGGTGATAAATCTCTCACGTATCCTACTTCATATTTGACATCTCATATGGAAATATGATACCTCCTCATTAGAATCTACAGAATCCATATGGCTATGTTCAAATTTGCCAACTCGCCCACTCAATTCCTAGAGGAACTCGGCTTGAATTTTCAAAGTCAAAGTAAATCCTACAAGAACGCCACAAGTTTGGTAACCTATTGAGTGACTAAAAGTGTTAGCAATAAATGGACAAGGGAACATCTTTCATATCTTTAAACACTTATGCAGAATTACTAAGATAGATTTTCAGATAATTCTACAAACCCATTTGTTCTATTTTCACAATATGTCAAGCTCCATGTTCTCGTGTCAAAATCTTCCCACAATAGATTGAGTCATTTTGCTCTTTCAATTCCACAAACAAAGTAATTCATCTACAGCAGTTAACTAACTCCTCCAACTTGTGTAAGACATCACTATCTTTGTTAATCGAAAATCAAGTAAATCTCCTTACTCCATATACTCGTCCAAATTTCCGAAGTTTTCATTTGATTTCCCGAGAAATAAACTTGTTCTTTAAAATCCAAACAATAAGACCACTTTAAAATCGTCTTCTTTAAAATCCAAACAATACCTATATTCAGAAATTAGCTATAAGATGCTAGACTAACACTGCCTAAACATTGTGAAGCAAAATATTAAGACCACTTTTTTCCCCGTTTTAGCAGAAACATCACTGAAGTTTAGGCCAGCGAGTTTTGAAGCCTCCACATAAACCCATCGGGGTTAGGAGAGCAAAAGATGGAGAAAATCAATAAATAACTTACAAGATCAACCAAAGCGGCAGCCTTCTGATAAGTAGACCCATAAGCAATAGCATCTGATCTGCGGTTAAATATACGCTTACGGTCTCTTCTTGGACTTCCACTGCTTTCTCCGTCGACACCCAACAAGGCTGTCTCCATTTTTTCTCTACAATGCAAAAGGGCTAAACTTTGGTCAAAACCTCTCCTTTCTCTGTGTGTTTTAAATTCTTTTTGTACATATATATGGCGGTAATACATGTGGGGGCTGCTCAATGTCAGAATTATTTATAATTTATAGTCAGAAAAGATGGAAGGGATTCGTTGAATGTGCTTATTTTATACGTCGAAAGATAGCTAGCAAGTGTTTGTTTGTTTTTCATTATTGGAAGAAAAATAGTGTAATGAATAATATTTATTAGATAATGTATTGTTGGAATTTAAATTAATTTTATTAATTTATGTGTAGAATATTTTATTAGGTAAATGTGTGATGGAAAATTTTATTGTAGCAAATAAATTTTTTTTTTTTTTTAAGGTAGACAAACAAAAGCTAAAATGTGTTAATTCTGGACATAAGGACGGACAAAAAGTGACAGCAAAGTTTGACTTAGGATTGGTTCATAAATTTCCTCTCTTTTGATATGGCGTGGAAGTGCGTATCAAATATCAATTACACAATTTTCATCCAAAGTCAGTTTAGGAGCTTCTTCAAGTTACCTGCTAAGTTAAGCAATAAGCCTTCACTATGCCCTGTTGGAACTATGGAAAAATCACTTATTTTTTGCCATGCGTGTGAGACTCGTTAACCTATAATTTTGATTAAATCTCTGTTTGACAATCGCACTCTTCGAAAAAAAAAAATTTGAATAGCGACTTTTAGGAAAACTTTTAATTAAAAAGTAGAAAAAAGTTTTAGATATACGTGTACAATATTTTATTATGTGGATGTGTGGCTGATAATGAGTATGTAGAAAAATAGTTTGAAAAATATGATTGTCAAACAAGAGTAAATCACTAGTGTGTTTGTCATCAAATACCATGCAATATCAAAAGTGGAGATTAATCTAATCGTTTGGGAAAAATTTTGAAGAGGGCAATTTCGTCTTTTGAACATGTACAACAAGGGTAAAAACAAAATATCAACGAAAATGGATATGAACGTAGAACAGTGTCAAATAATCTTTCAATAATTTTAATGAAAACGAGACTTTGCAAACTCGAAGTAAATTAGTGTTTGGGCAATATCAGATGGGGCTATATCATTTCTTGTTAGTAAATGGAAAGACTTCGAGTTATGATGATCTGTATCATGTTGCTATTTGCTAGCTAGAATCATTAAAATCTCTTATTATGTCTAACTATATGTGCTTGACTATAATTTTTGTTTGTGTTTAAGGGCGTGCGAGGCGTTAAACTACAATTTGAATTAACGGTTTGACAAATCCGCATAAGCGCCAACATAGCCATGTTTGTCTCCTTTTCTTTTAAAACTCAATTTTCTTCATGCTCATTTTCAATTATATATTCACAGAATAAAATTTCCTATATGTCAATCCAAAACTTTTCTCCAATTTTTAATTACACATTCTTTAAATAATCACTATTCAAATTAATGTTTTTTTCAAAAAATGGCCACCAAACAAGGGCATAGCTGCGCAAACTTGGCCCTTATTGGTATCTCATTCTTTCAAAACTCTTTTTTCTACCTACTCATTTTTAATCACATTCACACAATAAAAAATTTTACACGTAAATCAAAAAAATTCTACTTTTTAACAACACATTCTCCAAAAGTCCTCCATTCAAAACAATATTTTTTCAAACAAATGGTCACCAAACAAGTGCTTGTTTTTTTAAAAAAAATGATCTTGACTACAAAGCTCTTATTCAAATATCCCGCTAATAAATCTAGATTGAAGCAAGTGGAAATGTAGAGAATGGGATGAGGTATTGAATATGAATTTAATTTTAGGGCCCGTTTAGCATGATCTTTGAACCCGATTGGCTAATTTTATAAAAGTACTTCCAGTTATGAGTTGGCAAAACCCAAACCAACCGGATCAAACGGTCGACCCGACCTAAACCGACCGATTTGGGTCGATTTTTGACTTTTTGGGTGGATTTCGGATATTGAGTTGGGTAGTCGGGTCGGGCTATGGGTTAACAACATAAACCTGATCCAACCAACCCGACCCGACTACATTAAAAATTAAATAAAAAAAAAGAAAAGGGAACGCGTTAAATTGAAAAGCAAAACCCTAAAAGCCCAATCGCCTCTCCACTCTCCAGGCTCCACACTCTCCACTCTCCACTCTCAAGTTGCTATGGTACCAAATTCCTCTCCTAAACTGGAAGATTTCTTGGGTGGTGCAACAATGGCTACTCATGACTACGGGAGTCAGAGAGAAACGATGGTTTAAGCCTTGATAGCATATTCTACAACCAAAGAGTCGATTAACCAGCAGCAACACCATCTAATGCTTGTGGTGGTGGGGGTGCAATGGGCCATGGGGATTTACAGTCTTTGAGTTTGTCCTTGAGTCCTAATTCTCAGTCTAGTTGTGTCACTGCTCCAAGGCAATTCTCACCCACTAGGACTCACTGTATAGCCTTGGGAACCAAGAAGAGGGGATCTGAAAAAGTTGCACAAAAGTAGACATGGAAGAGAATAATCCAACAAGAAGACAATTGAAATCAGTTCGCAGAACAACGGGAAATCTTTCTCAATTGGTACGTAATTCTTTGATNTGTGGTGGTGGGGGTGCAATGGGCCATGGGGATTTACAGTCTTTGAGTTTGTCCTTGAGTCCTAATTCTCAGTCTAGTTGTGTCACTGCTCCAAGGCAATTCTCACCCACTAGGACTCACTGTATAGCCTTGGGAACCAAGAAGAGGGGATCTGAAAAAGTTGCACAAAAGTAGACATGGAAGAGAATAATCCAACAAGAAGACAATTGAAATCAGTTCGCAGAACAACGGGAAATCTTTCTCAATTGGTACGTAATTCTTTGATTTTACTTTCCTTTAGAATTATGAACTTCGCATATTTTATGAGGTTCGGGAAACAAGCTGGCTGATTCAGATTTAATGCTGATTCATCAGTGTTTTCTGTAAATTCATTGTTTGAACTGAAAATTGGTTGAAAAGCTAATAATTTAGGGCATTGTTTATATGCTAATTTGAAAGAAAAAGTTGTTTGTGTGTTTATATGTTGCTGTTGTTGTTTGGTTTGGCGCACTCTAAAATATATCTAAATTCCACATGATGAATTTGCAGTGTAGCAAAAGAAAGTTTCAGATCTTATACATGCAAAGGGAAATTATGTAACATGTTAGATTGAAGTTTAAATCAAGATGGTGAGTTATTTAATTCTTACTAAATAATGCATGTATTTGCAAACCAACCAATCCAACCCGACCCGACCGACACTTGATTGGGTTTGGTTAGGTTGGATTGGGTTTCAACATTTACACGAGTTGTGTTTGTTTGATTTGAGATCAAACCGGCCATGACGGGTTGGGTTTGGATTGGGGCAAAAATCAACCCAACTTACGCCCACCCCTACTTCTAGTAATTAGAAGAGCTTTTAGATGAAGTTAGTCTATTGTGGTTTACTCTAAAAGCACTTCTAGAATAAGAAGTGCTTTAAAAAATTAGTTTCCAAATAAAAACTAAAGTAACTTCCACCAAGAGTTCTTCTACAGAAAGTAAAATCAAAAGTCATGTCAAACGAGCCCTAAGGGTGACCACATAGCCTTTTTTCCAACATCGTTTTATTTTTCATTACTTTTTAGGAACGAAAATTAGTTAAAAAAAATTTGTGCAAACTGATGTGCAACTCGCTTGACATGATTTTACTTTTACTTTTTGTAAAAATTGTTTTGAAAGAAGTTATCATAATTTTTGTTTTTAAATTACTTTTTAAAAGCATTTCTTATTCCAGAAATACTTTTAGATGAAGTCATATTAGATCAATTTTCTTTAAAAATTCTTTTAATTACGAATGGATCCAAAAGTCTCAAAAACTCCTTTTAACTTTTCAAAAATCACGTCAAACGAATCCTAATAATGATTGGATCATATTGAACGGGAAGTTCAATTATCAATATATATAAGAAGATTGTTACCCCCGTCTCGAAAGGTTCAGAAAAGTCATGCCACATGGGCAGAATGTCAAACGCTGACTAAGGATGTCAAAATACGGAAAAGGTACACGAAAGGCGGCCTGCAGTATAGGGCGGCTGAACCCTAATCAATGTATTAAATT
>CAIGRK010088953.1:0-14678 GCA_903798315.1 Fraxinus greggii
AGGACTCAACTCTTTCATTGGTTCGTAACGGCTTTGGTTTAGTCCCTCTGTTCGTGGAGTACTTTGCTGCTCCTCGTATCGTTCAATTACAGACTGAACTATTCGTTGGCTTGCTGGTTCCTTATCAGAATCCTTATGAGGCATATTGCTTTTACTGTATTTTCAAACACCAAGGTCCCACCAGGCGTGTCAAATTGTTTCGCTAACAATTAAAAGAAATGTTCAGACGATTGTGAAAGGAACAAACCTCTTGAGATAAAGTCCCCAAAAAGGGGTGTTTTATTTATGAAGAATACAATTAACAAGAAATAAAATACCTCCAAGGGGCACAAGCACACAAAATAAGTTTGAAAAAGTTGACAAAAAAGTAAAGGAAATTAAAGTTACATAGTCTGTGTTCGAGAGTTGATTTTTCGGGGGTTTCCTTCTATGCTTCTTCTTCTCTTTTATACCACTTCTTACGGTTTCTTCTTTGTGAAACTGCCTGGTAACTGCTTTGTCGTCCTGTAACTACCCACGTTCTCCTCATGGGTGACTTCTTAAGAAACTACTGCTTTTAACAGTTGCCACTGCTCCCATTACCTAACTACTTGCACCTAAGATTCTTGGGTCATGGAAGATGGTATAATTCCCTTTAACCGTCCTGATAACCGAAATGACAAAACACTCTATTCGCCCAGCTTTGGGCGGCTCGTGGGTTTGGACGACAATTGGTTCGCCTAGATCTTGGGCTTTCCGCAGGCTTGGGTGATGATGAGCCTTTGCTATTAAATTCTATTTTGGGTCCATTACATGACTTTGTTCGAATCCAGCTTTCAAATATTCTAACTGGGTCTTTCTCTCTGGACCATTTATTAGGGCAATTGGGCTTCATTCTTTGGGCCATTTGGCTGTGCCTTATTTTTGTGTGTAAACAATTTCGTTCTTGTATTTACTTCTCATTGTACTGGCGTTGATGCATGTAACTAGCGAATTTCCTTATATATATATGACTTGACAAGGTTGCGAAGACGTGATTATATGGTCCAAATCATCAAAAGTGCACTGATGGTATTTGATTTTTCTACTTGTACATTAAAATTTATATCCAAGGTTACATAATTTATATATGACATTCTGTTATTGATTGGAGGAAATTGTTTTTCCCTCTAACCAATGATATAATATCATATGTAAATTATGTTACCTTGGTGTAGCATTGGTGTACCTGCACCAAAGTCTGCTGGTATTATGATTAGTGTGAGGGGTGTCTGTCCCTGAGGCCTGTAGAAGAAAATGAAAACCCCTTGTATCACAATTTTGGTACGATTTTACGGTGGTTTTACTTTTTGGAAGAGTTGAACATGCTGTGGTGTGAACGAATAAAAAGTTGTCCAAGACTAAAATGCATGGACTATGTCAAACCGATTGACTTTGTCTATTAATCCTGAGTCTGTCTCTCTGACTTCAGCTATTCTGGTAGTGTCCATTTCGCCTTCTAAATAAAACATACTGATTTCCAAATTATCCAGAAATTTAAGACCATTTCAAAGCAAATATGTTGTTGACACAAGTGAAGAACCATCCAATTCAAATCAAGACTACGCATTAAAAAATTCGAGCTTCAAGAAATGAAAAAGTCAGCCATCGGTTGGAGCGATTTTACAATTTTATCCATTCTCAGTTTCAAGAAAATCCAATATTTTACCATAATACCTTTATGTACCCTTTTGAACACTCAAGTAATCGAGCTTCAAGAAATGAAAAAGTCAAATGAAAACATTCCAAAATTAAAATTAAAGATGGTCCGATGTCCCTAAATGTTAAATTATAGTGTAAAATGGAGATGCTAGGAACAAAAATCTAGGTGATTGATGAAATTTTCGAATGTAGATAAGAAGTGAATTAAAAATTTTAAGATCTTGAAATCAATTATGATAAAAGAGGAGATATCGACGTCGGAATTGATGCCTATTAAATTTTTATATTTTACGATCAAATGGAAGATTTCGGTCCATTATGAATACAAAGTCATAGTCTTATGGGAGTTGTGGACCTATAACCTCGGTTTTGAAGTATTGAGGGCCAATATTCAAACTACTCCAAAAATTGGATAGTCAAGTCCTAATTTTCCCATAGACATATTCTTTTGCCGGACGTAAACCGCGTTCTCGTGCGTTTACATTTCGAGACATTCCTCAGATCCTCGCCCTCGCTCTCGGTCCCACGCCACGCCACGCCACCACCACTCCCACCCCCACAAGGGTTTCTTCTTCATCCACCATGCCACATTGTCATTATTCTTCCTGAAAATTCATTGTTCTTTGTTTGCTGCCACCATTCCATAAATCATTGTGCGAATAACGATTAGCATTTTTGCAATTATGCATCGTTGGCAAGGTGCATTCACACCCTCTCCCAAATCTCATTCCGACGACAACCCTGTCGGCGGAGGAATGGGCCGGTACACGTTGAAAACGGGCGTGTGTTCGTCCCGTAAGAGCCGTCAGCTAACTCGCGCAAGAAAGTTGCGGCATTTGACGGATAACGACGTGGAGCTGTCGCGAACGCCTACCCATTGTGTCAATTCGCCTGCTCAACCGTGCCCTCAGCCACTTCCGCTACCGGAATCTCAGGCGCTGTTGCGGCATGATGTAAAGTCGAATGGTTCCTCTACCAATTCGTATAATTTGCCCACGGCCCACGACGCGCATGATAATGTTGGTCGCAAAGGAGGTGGAGAGAGAAATATAGAAAGAGAGAAATCCGAGGCGTTGAATACAGATGTCATTGATGGACCCAATTGGCTTAACAGGTATTAAAACACTGGCAAATGAAATTTTACATTGATTTTAAATTCATCATTATTATGTAATATGGCTTTTATGAATTGAGTATTGTGCTCCTTTTTCTTTTTCTTTTTTGTCTTCATCTAATGAGGAAAATATTACTACTATGATTGTTAAAACTTAAAAGAGATGCTTCATACATCTGCCGCATGTATCCGTACTTTGTGGAATATGTTATTCTGAATTTTATTTTGCAGCTCTAGCACTAAAATGAGATAAGAGATAAAGTTGTCTTGCTGATTATTTGTTCTACACTATACACTTGTGTTCTCTTTATGTATTTACTTACCTCTTTGATTCCCAAAGCATTCTATTTTTACAACAATTTGGTGCTAAAAGAAAAGTTCTTTCAGTCTCTGTTATATTTAAGTTTTTACGTTTGGTTCTTAGACTTTTATTGTCTTTTAGATGTAGCAGCAATTGTAAAACTTGTTTTTTATAATCGCTTTCTTTATTCCTTATTTTTTTAGCCTTTAATTATTACATGTTATAATTGTTTTTGCATACAAGGACGTTTCTTTAAACTTGATGATATTGATTCTCTGCTGTGTTTTCATTAATTCTCCTATATCTGCAGATTTGATGATCAAGATGCGCGAATGAATGCAAAACATATTAAAATTCTGCCATCTGGGAAGTTGCCTCGCGCACAAAACGGGTCAGAAAGATCGTCAAATAACTATAACATAAATATTCCTGTTAGTGCTCCAGCTAGTCCTTATTCAAGTCCTGTACCAAGCCCTCCAAGAGGTGGAAGTGATTTTCTTGAGGTTCATTACCTGACTTCCCCAAGTATTTTTCAAGCTTGGTCTGCAACGGAGGTGCGACATTCAGATGCAAATCTTGGCCTAGGGTTTTCCTACCAAATACCACCTGAGAAAACTGCACCAAGTGATGACAATTCTCCCATCAATAGTCCAAGGGAAAGTTCCCACCGACGTAAAACAAGTGCTACTAGGCCTGTATCATGGCACAAGAGCAATTCTCAAGCCACCGTACATCCCTTACCTCTTCCTCCTGGAGCTGCCTTGTCTTCTCAGGTCACTCCAATGTCCCCAAAACCATCTAGAACTGAATTTCCAGGATCTCCGCTGTCTTCACGGCCAACTCCAGTTTCCCCACTTGCATCTAAATCTAATTTTCCAGGAGCTACCATGCATTCAATGCCAACCCCAATCTACCCAGTCCAAGTTAAACCTGAATTGATGCCTATTAAAGGTCAATGGCAAAAAGGAAAGCTTATTGGGCGTGGGACATTTGGAAGTGTGTATGTAGCTTCAAACAGGTATGCAGATACAATACATTTCCTTTTTCCAAAATTTCATGTGGGATCATAACCTATCTAATTGTTATCGTCATCAGAGAGACTGGAGCCTTATGTGCCATGAAAGAAGTTGAAATTTTACCAGATGACCCAAAATCGGCAGAGTGTATGAGGCAGTTGGAGCAGGTTGTGTTCTGCTTTATATGTTTGTCTTGTTTTGGTATTTTGGAATCCAACAGCCTAATCATAAAAATGTAAATGTAATACATACTAATTTGTGAACATTTTGTCGATCTCCTCATATCATTGTTGGTATTGTTAAAATCACAAAATATTGGATTTGTATAAGCTGATATTGGGTGGATTTGATTGATATGCATATCTAAGATATGGAGGTTGATGATTTTTTTCCTAGCATATGGCCTATATGCATTTGATACCAGAGGACAAAGCTAAGTAGTAGGACAGGAAATGAGAGAAGAAAGAAGATTAATAAATAAAAATCCAACTTTTCTTTTTTCCTTTACAAGAGTACAACATATTATTAAAAAGAATGTTGCCTTCAAGTTTGTGTCTGTTAAAAAAAGCTGCTAAGGTGACAATCTGAAGTACTTGCTCCATTCATTAACTACATATGTATTCTCTAAATGCTTTGATCCTACTTATGGGTGTCTGCAATTTTTGATTTGCTTGTATTGCTTTATAACATTGATCAATAGGCTCTTCTATACATCACTAAATATTAAAATAAATAAATAAAACTTAAAGGTTATCTTTTCTGCAATGCGCTTCATGGATATGGCATGAAATATATGCCATGCTGTTCTAGATCAGGATTCATATTAGGTGCTGGGGAGCACTACTAGCCTCTTGGTCGGTCCCACAAAGTTTATCCTAACCTCTTGGTCGGTCCCACAAAGTTTGTCCTAATCACGTTAAGTTTTAAATGGTTCCAATACACGTGCTGTGTGGAGATGCCATAATTAATATTCATTATATATTTTCCGTGCTGACTATTACTCATCCTATCTGGGAATTCTTTGTTTAAATTTTACGAAGGTTTCTCTAAATATTATCCTCAATCTTTTAATTATTTCAAAAATAGGATCTTCTGCTAAATTTTTCATTTTGGCAGGAAATTAAAGTGCTCAGCAATCTGAAGCATCCAAACATTGTGCAGTATTATGGTAGTGAAATTGTAAGTCATTATCTAGGAGCTCAGATTTCTGCTTTAGGTCTGTATACACGCTCTAACAAGTCTTAATTTATGTGCATGCAGGTTGGCGACCGGTTTTACATATACCTGGAATACGTTCATCCTGGTTCAATCACTAAATTCATCCGTGATCATTGTGGAGCGATAACAGAATCTGTGGTTCGCAATTTTACTCGTCACATTCTCTGTGGGTTGGCTTATTTGCACAGTACGAAAACCATACACAGGTAACGTTGATACATTTTGTGTGTCAATGGATGCGGCAATATAATCCCCCAAGGAATTAGGAGAAGATAACAATTATTTTTTGAACTTCTCTTGATGGATCTATGGATGGATATATTGTCTTTCACAACCCCTAGGATTAAGACATGAAGTTTTAGTTATGAGTTTACTTGGACATCATTTCTGGCCTGACCAATTCTGAGCCATCAAATTTTATAGGGACATCAAAGGTGCTAATTTGCTCGTTGATGCATATGGAGTTGTCAAGCTTGCTGACTTTGGGATGGCTAAACACGTGAGTTTCAATTTCTTCAAGAATATCAGACATATTTCTGTATTAAGGAGAGAATAGCAGAAACCTGAAGGATGGCTGACCATTGACCAATAGACTGAATGGTGTCTAACATAAAGAGGCCTGTAATATCTATTATAACCTTATTGTCCAGGTTCTCTACAGTGGAATTTCTTTTTGTGCATTTTATTTTTCTCTTCCTTCTTTTTTGGGTGGGTGTGTGTGTGTTCTCTCCCATGGACGCATGCAATGTGATTATATCTGCCACACACATACAAAATAAGGAGATATCTGGTAAAGATCATTCTGCAGTTGTCTATTATTTTCATGGCTCCAACTTTAGTTGGGTCCTAGCTTCTTTTCATGTTAAGACAGATTCTATAGTTTTCATGTTGATCAAAGCACAGGCGAGATGGGGATCAACTTTGAATGCAAGAACATGGTTGTTGGTACAGAAAATTTACGCGCAACTTTTCCTTGTTTTAAGTAAGAAAATTTGAGCTCAAGAGTCCACCAAAAGTTGAAAAATTCTTCTCATGTTATGCTGAACTTCTATACTTAATCACCTGCCACCCATTAACAGTTCAAAAATATGTGAGAATGAATGTAGAAACAAAGTTTGTGAAAACATGTCAAACAAACACATGTGAAACTTGAAGTACAAAATAAATTGTTGATCAGTGCTGCTCTGTTATTTCATGGTAGATTCAAACAATTTCACCATTTTTTATCATTATAGTGGTCTTGAATCTGAATATTTCATGTTGATCTGCAGCTGACTGGGCAAGCTGCTAATCTTTCATTAAAGGGTAGTCCATACTGGATGGCTCCCGAGGTACATATCCCTTCCAACCTGGGAATATCTGTCCATTGTGATGCTTAACTATACTGATGCATATTAATTCTTGCAGCTCTTGCAGTCTGTGATGCAGACAGATGATAGTTCTGATCTTGCTTTAGCAGTTGATATATGGAGCTTGGGCTGTACTATAATTGAAATGATGAATGGAAAACCGCCTTGGAGTGAACACGAAGGGGTAAGCTCCAGATGATGATCGATATGATAGTTTTGTGATATCATTTACCTGGCAGACATTTTGAATACAAACAATGTGGCTATGGTTAAAAGCCATCCTCATAGTTCTGTACACTTGAACACTTGTGATATTTTAATTTTCTTTATTTCTTGGAATAATATTTCTATCTAGGTCATATTTTTTGTCAACGGTTGAAGTTATTGCTCCACGAATTGCTCAGAGACATGAAAGGGATGAACAGTGCCAAATAAGATTCTGTTCGGACTCGGATTGAAATCATAACAACCTCTGATATCAAGTTCAAACCTGACTGGTTGCAAGCCTGTGTTGAATAAATTTTATCATATTACATCACAATTTGAGCTCAGTTTGCATGATTCCTTTGAATTTATCAATATGCTTTGTTGAATGAGTTTAAACTGTCTCAGCTCCCATATACTATTGCCATAAGTTGTGTGCATTTCACTATTGTCTTGCTTGAGTTTTGTTGGACTTCATGGATAGCATTAATGTGACTTAATATATGATACTGGTGGTTGATTAAGTTGCAGAGTTGTATTTTTACCCATCATATGTTATATTTGGTGTATTGACTCAATTCTTTATAGTTTTATGTATTCACAGTTGTCATAAAATGGTTTTTGTATTATGCCTTATACATCACTCTCCTCTTTGTTAGTCGAGCTAGGTAAATTTGAGATTTGATAACCTCCTTATTGTTAATCTGTATAATTCCATTCAGCCTGCAGCATTGTTCAAGGTTTTAAAGGAGAACCCATCGATACCTGGAACAATGTCGGCAGATGGCAAGGATTTCTTGCACCGATGCTTTAGAAGAAATCCAGCAGACAGGCCAACAGCTAGCATGTTGCTCGAACATCCATTTGTGAACCAGTCAGTTAATGGAATAAAATCAACGGTAAATTACATTTCTGCATGCCACCTTTTCCTGTCCTCTTTCTCGATACTGTTGATTTATGCTGCAATAGTATGCATGATTCCAACAGGATGATAAAACATTTCAGCAACCAAGTTATAAATTCGATCAAGTGCCGTCCGCAGACACACGGATCACGAAGGGCAAACTGCAGGCTATCAAGTAAGAGTTACATTCTGCTTTTTCTCTTCCCTTACCTACCTACCTACCTTGCATATTGATCATCAAATACACCTGAAAAAGTTGTGTAATTGGGATTTGACTTTGCATTTTTCTCCTTCATCTTTATGCGTGATTCTTTTTCTCCAGTGAGACTAGCCAACGAAGTCACCTTGAAGTATCCAATTTAGTCATGGTTCCACTTCTTTCTCCTCGTTTCAACTCTTGAGGCTCTTCCTTGTTTATACCCATCTTGATTTGGCCATGCATTGGCCGGAGGGCACCAGCATTCTAGCAAATGTTCCTAGTACTTAGAAATGGGGTGAGAATAAGAAATCATCGAAGGGTAATGGATCTGCCGCATACTTTTTTCAGTGTGGTTTCCCCCCTTGAGATCTCTGGACTCGTGATAGTGTCAAAGACCTCCTCCAGTGTGCTCTTACTTACAGGTAGCACTTTGGGCCTGTTGGGTGGCCTCAACTGGACATGATTATTGTGAGAACTCAACTCATGATTGTGTGGGGGATGTCACGTGGTATTCTTTTTCTTGGTAGCTTGCAGTCAAGGGAGTTGGAGCCAGTAATTTTCCTTGTTGACGTTGACTGCGAATTGTAGATGTAGGCTTCGTATACTATTCAATTAAGTAGGCTTCAACAATCTTGGCTGAGAAAAGATTGATTTCATTAGACTTGTTTAATGGATGTAAAACAGAGTAGTGAAAAAGGATTGGTAGAGCTGACACAAAGGTAATTGAAAATATAGTATAGTTAGTTGTTGCACTCGGTGTAAATGTTCCATAGTTATCTTCAATTGTAGTGGAAGCAATATCGAACTGATTGGACTTGATTGGTATATATAATATTTCCTTTATAGTATTGATTTTGGATATTTAAATAATTCTTAAATGCTTTCATAAATAGGCGCAGAAGTTAATCAACTCATTATTTTTTGAACACATGACATTCTCTGGCAAGTAAATGTTAAAAACTTAGAAAGACATGGCGGTTTTTAAGTTAAGAATAATTTTATCATTGAACAAGTTAAGATGAGGCCACCTAGTCCAATTTAGATTGTAAAGGTTAGGAATGTCAAAATGAGAGGTAGAATGTGAAACGTTAAGCATGGGCATGGCTGATTTGAGTGAGTACTGGTCATATCATTGGCCAGCTCACTCTTACAAAATTCGTGCTGAGTCGGACCAAAGCCTGAAGAGATCGAGCCAAATTGAGATTCCCTTGTAGATAGACGCCACGAATACGTGACATGTGGTAAAACATTATTTTGTCATTAGGGCCAGCCGTCCAGAGCGTTAATTTTGTTTTTCCAACGAGCTATTTCGGATGAATATTTACAGCCGCTCATTATCATAGTCGTCCTACGTAACGTGCATGTGACGGTTAATAATTTGATACATAAGGTAATAAATAACTATTATATTAATGAGTCAAATCACTAACCGTCATATGTATGTCATGTAGAGTAACTACGATAGTGAGCTATTGCGGGTGGCGATGGATATGGAATGATCCATTTTCCATACATGTCCGTGATGATATCTTTTTCCAAAAGTGGTCAAAGTGAAGTCCAACACGTCTTAACCATAATTAAATCAAAAAATAAGGAAAAAGTACTCCAATTAACAAACCCCCGCCCCACCCCCACTCCCTCACATGGCATTTCCATTATCTTTTTCCGTTCATTCATTTTGAACCTCCCCCAAATACACACACATCTTGCAAGGATAATAGCGACTTCTAAGGCAGACAGAGAGAGAGATGGACGCACCCGAGGTTCAGTCCATTGAGACTTCCAGCAAAGAATTACCTCTTCCTCAAGAGGATGAACGAGACAAAGCTATCGATGAATGGTAAACTCTTTGATTATATAACTATATATATTTTGATTGATTGATTTATGATGGAATTAGATAGTGAAAGTTTGTAAATTAAATTGTGGGTTTGTGATGAATTGCAGTTGCTCCTGCTTTTATGACTGCACGGATTCCCTCATTGACTTCTTTTGCTGCACTGATATCTGTTAATTACTTAATTACTGTACTGTACCGCCCATCCTATTTTATTTTCTTCTTGTATTTACACGGATATATAATTTCATTTTTGTTCTTCAGATCCGTTTCTGTACTCCCTTTCGTTCTGAATTAAGTTTATTTTTATTATAACATGCTTGTCTGTCCGTTACTTTCTCCTTTTAAACAAAATTAATACTACAAGAATTTTTGCTCAAAACTAATGAGATTTTAGGTACGTCAGTATAACTGAACTGAACTAGACATTTGACAAGAGTTTCGTCGCACATCCCGTTCGTTAATTGAGCTCTAATTTTTATTCAAGCTATGTTTTGATTTAATAACCTAAAACTTAGCCTATGTTTGATGGCTGTTATTCTGAAAATAAAAAAAAAAAGATGTTTTGAATGGTGTTTTTTTGAAGAATGTGTGGTTAAAATATAGGGAACAATTATGAATTTATGTGCAAAATACTTTATTATGTGAATGAATGTGTGATTGAAAGTGAGCATGATAAATAATTTTATTTATTCTAACATGTCCAATAATAAACTTAGTCGTCATTACATAGAAATAACTAAGATATTTTTACTAAATAAGAAAAATATAGGCCAACTTTAGTGAAAGTTACCACTCGTCGAAGTAAGCCGTTCCAAAATATATAATTGATTTTTCTTATTTTTGTCTCAATTTTCGGGATTATTACGGGATGTTAACGAAGTCGAAATATTGCATTCTTAATACCGTTTCGAAGTATTCACGAACTAGTTTCTCCCATTCCTAACGACGTGCGAAACGGTCAACCGTAACGAAAGTTAACACTCGTCGAAGTAGACCGTTCCAAAATATATAAACGATTTTTTTTTGTCTCAATTTTCGGAATTATTACGAGATGTCAAACGAAATCGAGACAAAAAAAAAAAGAAAAATCGTTTATATATATTGGAACGGTACGAGTGATAACTTTCGTTACGGTTGACCGTTTTGCATGTCGTTAGGGATGGAGGGAAACTAGGTCGTGAACACTTAGAATGGTATTAAGAAAGCAATATTTCGATTTCGTTGACATCTCGTAATAACCCCGAAAATTGAGATAAAAATAAGAAAAATCGTTTAATATATTTTGGAACGACCTGCTTTGAGAGTGGTAACTTTCGCTACGATTGGCCGTTTCACATGTCGTTAGGGATGATGGAAACTAGGTCGTGAACACTTCGAAATTGTATTAAGAATATTATATTTCGACTTCGTTTGATATCCATTAATAATCCCAAAAATTTAATAATTAACTTAAATTTTTTATCAATAATTAATCTATTCCAAACAAGAATATATAAATTAGATTTCGTATCTCCATCAAAGAGAGGTTGATGTGCGCACAGTCGAGAATTTACGCGTGGAAAGTTTGGGTTAAACCCCTTTACCAGGGCCTAATAGGCGGGGGGAGATTAAAAGGCATTACCAGGGCCTAGGTGGCTCTGGTAATGTAGCATGATTCAGAAGGTTTTGAGATTTACTTGAAAACAATGATATTTGAGTCAAAGTCAACATACACGTATCAATATTTGTATATTTTCACTACTTACACATCCAATCACGTAGTATTCATAAATTCTGATTATTAAACATTTTGATGACAGCCATAAAAAATATGAGTTGAGATCTCCACCGTCCACCCAATTAATTATTAATACATAATTTTTAAATTAATATATTATCTTAAATTTACCTTCATTATTTTCATAACTAACCTACTAAATTGATGTCATATTAATTTAAAAATGACGTGTCAATAATTAATTAGGTTGACAGTCAGCGGTGGATCCAACACTCGATGAGGGGGCACGACCGCTCATGCTGGACCCGTCAAAGTTACCATTGTCGGTGGGGAGCCACTGTAGAAAACTTGAAGATGCAAGCGCTGAGAACAGAGGATCTTCCTGAGGTTGAAGATGAAGCAATTGGATTGAAGCTTTTTTAATTGTGGGCCTTTTTCTGGAATTGAGCCTTTTGTTTTTTATTTTTGTAAAGAAAAAATAAAGAGGAAATTAGACACAGCACTCTTAAAAAAAAAATAATAATAAGGAATTGATTAATACACTTAAAATCGAATTAAAGTTTTAAAGTCGTATTAATTACGTTCACAAAAAATATAAAAAATTTGAAAAACAAAAATCATTCCGAAGAGGGCGGCATTCCCCCAATCTAATATTTTCCATTTAAAATAATAATAATTATTAAAATGTTTATGTTTAATACGGTATTTTATGCTACGCGTATCTATTTTAAACGTTTCAAAATCTGTTAGAAAGCTTGCAATGTGGCCATGATAAGTATATTATGGACGAAGTTTAAATGCCAAAAGTTATCTCACACGAATTATTGAACGTAAAATAAACAATAATTATTAACATCATTTCTTGCTGCCTTTTTGTCTTGTTATTATGGACTTGTCGTTTATCAATTTTTAAATTCAAAAGATGTATTCAAAGTTTATTATGAATATTTCGAAACGATAACAAAAATCTCATGAAGAAAATAGCTCATAAATAAGCCAAAAGAGGTAATAACAAAACAAAAATAAAAAAAAAAATAAATTATCCGATCATTTTTTCATAGAAATAAGACAAGAAATCACTTTTTTCACATTCTTATTTTTGCAAAAACATTGAATGCATCAATTGAATTGATTAAGAAAATATGAATTGAATACAAAATTAAAACAAATTTTGAATTTTTATATTTAAATTTTCGAAAGCGCACATGTATACATCTAGTTAATTGTTCCAATGATATATTGTAATTTTTTCTGAGAAAAGTCATTTTTTTATTTTCACAGATATCTTGAATGCATTAATTGAATTGATTCAAATAAATATGAATTGAATACAAAATTAAATTCATATTTGAATTCATATATTTAAAATTTAAAAAACGCACACATATTTATCTAATTAATTGCTCCAATGAGATGTTGTGACTTTTTTTTTTTAGAGAAAAGTGACAAAGTATCCCTTTTTTATATTATCATTTTCTTACATATGTATTAATAAAAAATAATGTTTGAATTCATATATTTAAATTTTAAAAAATTCACACATATGTATCTAGTTAATTGCTCCAATTAGATACTTTGAATATTTTTTTTTTTTTTTACAAAAAATGACAGAATGTTATTTTTTTCATTCTCCTTTTGAACAATCACCTTGTATGCATCAACCTAATTGATTCAAAATTTTCTATTTCATGTGTATTAACATAAAACAATGTTTAAATTTGTATGTTCAAATTTTTAAAAACGCACACGCATGCATATAGTTAATTACTCCAACATGATACTGTGACATTTTTTAGAAAAATGAAAAAATCTCACTTTTTCTCATTTTCCTTTTGAGCAAACACATTTCATGTATCAATCTAATTGATTCAAAAATTTCTTTTTCATATGTATTAATATAAAATAAAATTTGAATTCGTATATTTTTAAAAATACACATATATGCGTCTAGTTAATTGCTTAAATGAGATACTTTGATTTTTTATTTTTTTTTAGAAAAAAGTGGTAGAATTTCGTTTTTCATTCTCCTTTTGAGCAAACACCTTGCATGTATTAATATAATTGATTTAAAGTTTTATTTTTCATATGTATTAACATAAAATAATGTTTGAATTTGAACGTTCAAATTTCCAAAAATGAACACACATGTATATAGTTAATTGCTCAAATAAGATAATGTGACTTTTTTTTAGAAAAGTGAAAAAATGTCATTTTTCATAGAAAAATAATAAAATGTCACTTTTTCCATTTGAGCTAACACCTTGCATACATCAATATAATTGGTTAAAAGTTTCTTTTTTTTTTGTTATAATATGTGTTAATATAAAACAAAGTTTGTATTCGTATGTTAAAATTTTCAAAAATCGCAAACGTATGCATCTAATTAATTACCCCAATAAGAAACTTTAACTTTTTTGAGAAAAATAACAAAATGTCACTTTTCACCTTATTCTTTTGTCAAACACTTTGTATGCATTATTGTAATTAATTCAAAACTAATTTTTCATATGTTTTAACACAATTCATTTCCTCTCAAGTTCAATAATGTTATTTTCAAACATATTTCCAATCACNTGTTTTAACACAATTCATTTCCTCTCAAGTTCAATAATGTTATTTTCAAACATATTTCCAATCACAATAGCAAAATCATCAAAAAAGAATTTTCATAAATACTAATTATTTACATTATAAGGTTCAAACCAAACTTAATTAAAGAAAGAGTCCAAAACATAAAAAAACATGTAATTTTGTTTGTGTATTTCTAGATTTGGAGAAGAAAACTTTGAAGAATGAATGTTGAAGCAAATTCCATCTTGTCTATGCTGATTTGTGAAAGATTTTCTCTTTTTCCTTTTAATTTTTCTCTGATTTTTCGAGTTTGGAGGCTGATTTTTGATAAGCCGTATCGTTGTTTAGGTTTGAGCATGTATTTTACGTTTTATTTTAAATATTTACTATTTAATCCAAATTTATTACGTTTTTTCAAAATTATCCTAAAATATAGGTTATTTGTACAAGTAACCCCAAAATAAATAGGCGCAAATTATCTAATATGGGATTAGTTTGTATTGAGTTAGAAATCGCACCCCAAATTTCAGTTACAATTCCGAACGGAATCGTATTGCAAAGCCTT